>CM017196.1:14933452-15043452 GCA_004837865.1 Musa balbisiana | reverse complement strand
GATTTGAAAGCTCTTGGTAAATATTTTACGAATCTTAAACTTGTTAATAAAATTTTATGGTCCCTTCTAAAAAGTTGGGATCTAAAAGTAACTATTAATCGGGAAGCAAAGGACTTGAATTGTTTTCCTCTTGAAGAACTCATAGGGTCATTAATGACCTATGAAATAACTTATATAATACATGACAAACATGAAAACAACTTTCTAAAGAATAGGAAGGATATGACACTTAGAACTAAAGAAGATCACTTGAGTGAAAGCTTAAGTGATGATGACGACTTTGAACTTCTCATAAGAAAATTTAAAATGTTCATAAAATAAGAATCAAAAAATAAATAAATTTAAAAATGACACAATCATTTGTTACGAATGTAAAAAGCTAAGGCACCTTAAAAGTGAATATTCATAACTAAAGAAGAAGCTGCCAAAGAAGAAGAAAGTACTCAAGATGACATATGATAAATTAAGTGCATTAGAGGACAAAGAGCAAACCAACGAAGATAAAATGGTGAACTATACTTTAATGACTCTAAAAAATGAGGTAAGTAACTCAACCAAAACCCATTTACCTTATAATGAATTAGTTGATGCATTTCATGATTTGTTTGATGAATTTAAATTAGTTAATAAAAAATATAAATTGTTAAAAAATGATCATACTTCTCTCTCTAGTAAATTTGAAAAATTAAAAAATAAGCATGACAATTGCATGTTAACATCTTGTACTAAATGTAAAGAGTTAGATTTATATAAAAAAGAAAATATATTTTTATAACAAAATTTAAAAAAATAAAATTGATAGTAAATCATTAAATATGATTCTTGCTAATAAATGTCATGTACAGAAAGGAAAAAATCAACTTTGTCAGTAACACTTAAAAAAGCCAACTATATTTGTTAAAAGACCCACATTGCATGTTATCTATAAAATTAAGTATAATTTTTATGGTAGATGTAGTCATTATTGGGAAATCTAGGGTGACATCACATACGCAACAGAAGAATAGAAACAAAAATCATAAATTTCTCATAAAAAAAGTATCTTATTGTCGTGCAAAGATTGGTATGCAAAAACCCGCAAAATCAAAAACTATGCATAAGATAATTACCTAGGGAGATTGTATATTTTTGAATTCCTATAAATCTGTGGGAGAGGATAAAGGAGGTCAAGCACCAGGAGATCAAGCGCCCTCCTCTTTAGCGGTGATCCACATAATAGGGGCTGTGAAGAGCTCTTTAAATCGCTGCTCAAATCTCCTTGCTACACGCACCACACAATCAAGAAGGGGCCGGCCCTTCTTGCTGTCCATATGCCCCAAACAGGGGTTATTGGCTGAGGGGGAGAGGAGAATAAGAGGTGGTAGCTAAAAAGTCTAGCCTATGGCCCTTTGGTTCCTTCCTATTTATAGAGGTCCCTTATCAAATTAACCCTAATGGATCTTGTCCTATCACGTATTCGATCTTCATCTAATTAGCCTCTTAGATTAGTGGGTCTCTACCTAATAATCTCTTATTAGCTCTTATTGAATCTTATCTTCGAGATCCAATAATTCAAGAGCTTAACGGATATCCAATAAGCTAGGGGCTTCGACGGATATCTCATATTTGAACCTCTACTCATCACAACACCTACCATATGTGTGTGATCCTCTAGGCCCAATATTGAGTTGGTCATGAGTTATACTTGTCAGAACTCCTTTTGGCTCAGTGAATTATTATCTTCATAATAATTCATTCGACTCATCAAACACTACGTTGTAGTCCCCAAACGATATAGGATAATCTAATCCTTTTGACCTATCAATCCTCAGTTACTATATACATATAGTCCCTTATCCATCTAATATCCTAGAGGCTGTATACCGGACATGGTGTTGTCAGACCCATATGGTTTTCCTCGAGTCTCACTCTGATCGGATTCTCCCGAAGAACTCTTTTTCTCTAAATCCGAATGACCTTGACCAAGGATTTTTTTGAGCAAGAACATATAAGATATTCCTCTTATGATATTGAGAGTAGATAATCCTCTATTGATACTCAATAGCTCTCATAAGGTTGTCTGTCACTCTCAATGACTAGTTGTGCTAGATCTGGAACTTCTAAACATATAAGTCTAATACCAAAGAGTGGAGTACTCATACAGAACCTCCTTGGTGTCTCAAGTCTAAGGATCAGGTACACCATTGGGATGACGGAATCGCTGTCTGACAATGAGGTATCATCAACCATCCAGCATTCCGTGAGTAGATCAATCAGTGAACTCATTCTCCAATGAGCACTTGCACTATAGCTATAGTGTCTCTACACGAGCAACTATGAGCCAATCGCCTCTATCATATGGATGGGTATACAACACACCAGTTTATCTAGTTATCTTGATATCCCTCTCGAGTAACCTATGATTAGTATTATTTAGGATCTGTATTTAAAGATGAATCAATCTCATTATCGTGATCTCATCACGATCCGATTCTCATTGCACATATCCATGGATATCAGAATGTATTTATGCAACAAGCAATATAAAGTGAGAAATTATCATAATAATAATAAGCAAAAAGGGTATATGTCATGTCACACGTGTCATCACTCATGTGATTGGCTTGAAGAGAACTTATGACTAGCAGTCATTATGCTTATGAATACTCATCTAAAAAGCATAGTTCTCATGGATATGACCTAGCTTATAATGTTATAGGTATGCATTGTTCATCTCATTTTGTTTTCTCTTAGACTCATTTATATTCATGATATGTGGAGCAGTGTCTAGCATAAACAAACCATTATATAATATTTCTTTCATGATGATCTTATCATCTAATAATATTAACCATTATATAAACCCCTCTTTCTTTATGCTAAACCTCTTTCTCTTCTCTCAATCTCATTGATTTTCTTTTAGACTAATACTGACTTTTTGACTAATATTACTTATGGACTAATATAGATAGTAACAGAATAAGACACTCCTTTTAGCCTGGAAAGGAAACGAATCCGACTCCTTGAATCCATTGTGCGAGTTAACAGAAGAAAGAGATGAAACTGGTCACGGAAATAGGTTGAAGGATATGAATCCCCTTTATAACACTATATAGTATTTGTGCTTGTTGGATATGATGTTAAGTTCAATTTGAGTTGCACTACAAGGTCAGAGAAGGACAAAATCTCAATTAAGTCAATAAACTATATATACAATATTTGAGCTAGAACAGGACATTGACAACTTGGACTATAACTCGAGGGGCAATCAGAATCAATCAATTCGAGAGTGACCTCTGTTTGACTAAAAAAATGAGGAAGAATTCTCCCTATGGAGCTCATCCGTTCCAAGTCTTTCACTCCTGTTTATGGAAATAGTTTCTCCAGCCTTTCACTTAACTTGCAACAAGTATTCCACTCGTTTGGTCTCGTTTTTGATATCTCTGCCCCTTTTTTGAAACCCTTTCAATAGACACAACCTGATTTTTCCTATTATAGGGCTCCATTTCACGATTGATTCTTTCATTGGTTTTTTTAAGGAGTGGGTTAACGGGCAAGTCATATAAAGCTACATCTTTAGCATGGAATTGATTCATATCCCGATCCAACGTATGCTACTTCTGTTGAAATAGATTCATTACCTTGGAAACTAGCCTTCTAATGCATTATAGCTAAATAACATTTCTCTGGCCTTTGATTCTTAGGAAACTGATTCTAATCTCTAGGATGAAACTAGAACTACACTTGCAAAACCCAAATATGAAGTCTCACCCAGGTCCAAGCCCAACTATATCTCACATTACTTGAACTTGACAATGGTAGAAAGTCAAGTTCAAGTAATATATCTCACAGCTCGAAGTCAAGCACTTTGACCCTTACCATAATACTCAGAATCTCTACCTCCTACTGAAGTACACCTCATTTCAAAATTAATACTTGATCTAGCAGATTTTTCTCAGCTTGTTGAACGAATGACCTCTCCAGAACTTTTTCACTCGCATGAGTATTTTATTACACGCGAGAGCTAATAAGCGATTTTCTTTGTCACATAAGGGCTAATAAGCCTTATTTCTTTGATGTTGAGTATTTCATTGCACGCAAGACGGCAAGATAGTATCGTTCTTTAGAACAGAGACTGGACCAGCTCTCAGTTTGGATCAAATTCATTTGCTTGCTTTCTCTTTCTCCTATTCTTTGTTGTAAACTTTCTATTTTACTGTTGTTAGAAAATGGGCTGGCTGGCCTTATGCTAAAGACATAGAAACTCTCTTTTCTGGATTCTCTCTCTTCCTCTTCTCTAACAATTTTTTCACTAAATTATTCAGCTAGACGCTTATTTGATTATTCAGAGGTTTCTTTCAGAGTCAAAGAAAAAGGAAGCTTGAGAGACTTGATTCATTCCAAGTGAGTTTCAGTAAACAGATAGAGCATTAGAGTCAGCAGGTTCAGAAGTGAAGGAGAAGGTGTCGTGTCAGGAAGGGTCAAAGAATGATTGATCAGTGCCGAAGAGACTTCTCCTGCGCCTTCTGATTCCTCTTATGATTTTTCCCTTGCAAGATAGTGGTGGGATAGCACTGTTGCAAATGCAAATATGGATCTTCTTTCTACTGTTCCTAGATACTAAACCTCGGCAATTGAGAATCTTCAATTCTTTTAAGTTTCAAGTCCTAGTATGTAAGCCTCGTGCTCAGTCTATTTTGAAGTAATCATGCTCATTCTTAAGTAATTCCATGCTAACCTTCTAATCCACTTAACTAATTCCATGTTTGCTCTTTTTTTTTTTGCTTATTACTCTTGTAATGCCATGTCTTGTCGGAATAAGTGCTATGATCTTATCTTATCACTCTTGCAGCACAAGGCGTTATCCTATATAAAGATCCAGAATATTAACAAGTCCGTTGTTGGCTGTCCTGTACTTGAGAGTTGAGTTAAAAGCGCGGGAGGGCTGCTCTTCAACTCCTATTATGAAAAATTCCCCATTAAGCTCTAGAAAGTATCTTTAAATGAATTTGAGCCTAATAACATATACCTTAGCAGTAGTCTAGTTGTTTATTGAGTTATAAGGTCATGGTGGTAGGAGTTCCGGGTACGAAATTATTGAGTTCTGTGGAAGAATTGATGCAGTCACAAACTCAGATTATGATGAGGAAACCCCATCTTCTTCCCAAAGAAAAAGAAACCCCTGCCCTGAATCAAATGAGGGAGGAAAGAAGCTTCCAGAACCTAAACTTCCAACACAGGACCGAAAAGTGATTCAAACTAACTGTCCAGGGGGATGTGAATGAAGGGCTTGAAAGGGTTTCAAGAAAGGGGCAGAGATGTCAATAGCTAATACTTGTTGCGAGTTAAGTGAAAGGCTGGAGAAACCATTTCCATAAACAGAAGTGAAAGACTTGGAACGGACGAGCTCCATACCTGCAGAAGCGATTTCCAAATCAACCAAATCTGGACTCGCTTATGGGAAGCAAACCTAGGAGAGTTGAGGAGAAATCGAGTCGACTCGGCCTCGGCGCATAAGAGATGTTAGGTCAATATGCATCACAAGGACAGTTTCTAAGTTGAAATAGTAGATTTCCTTAAATATCAGTTTCCCATAGATAAAAAAGACTCAAAATAATAGGTTTCAAGCCCCGACCCGAGCCGAGGAGCAACCTGTTATCGGTATACAAGGCAGAGAACCATCTCTGTCTTAAAAGGAACGGAAATGAGACAGAGCAGAGGAATGACACTAATGAACTCCAAGCTTTGAGTAGGGCTTCGTTGCCTTCCCCACTGGATTCTGATTAACCCCTTATGAAATCTGTTTCATCTCGCATTACCGGCTTCAATCTATCTCGTGTTACCGGCTACCTTTTGCTTCCTTACTAGCAGGATCAGGATTGCTTCTTCAAACTTCTTGTTTGAAGTTGTGCATTCAACAAGTAAACAATCAAGACGCTGTGCATTAGATTAGGATAGGAGTGGAGTACCTTACCTTCCAAATAGTAGGAGTTCACTTCCACAAACAGCAAGCAGTTTCGTCAAGTTCTGTTCCTGATCCAGATCTTGTTCTTGCTTAATCCTATGTAGAAATAGAAGAATCTACGGAATCAGAGTATCAAGCAGAAATGGGAGAAGGATCTGAACCAGACTCAGTGCCCACACAGATTACCTTCGATCAGCCCAGGCAATTCAACAAACGGATGAGGTTGGGTCGGGTCGGCAAAGGAATCAGTTCAAGGTTAAGGCACAACGTCTTGCTTCGGCGGCAGATCCCTTACTCTGGAAAGAATCAAAAGTCAGTAAGTCAGTTTGGTAGAATTCTAGAATGGAACTTCCATAATCAATGAAAACTAGACAGGAATCTTGTTCCGAGTCAACAGGAATACTGCATTCTCATTCAGCTGCTTACTTACTTTATTCAGTCAAATCAGTCATCCTCAAGTTGAAGAAGCATAAGAAGGAAATTCCACTCTTGAATCAGAGGCTAATGTAAGCGAAACAGGAATAGTAGAATCAAAAGTAGTGCGAGTAGACGAGAGAAGAAGTGGGAGAGTCAACAACTGTTTCTGGAACTATACTTGAAACAGAACTTACCGCTTATTCTTGATTTCCTACTCTGGGAACTGCTCCCCCAGCAGCCTAATCCGAACGACGTTTCCTATTTCCCATAGAATCTCCGGCGCTTTCGTAGCCACTATCGTTTCGTTTTTTTATCTTCTTTGTCTCAAAATAGGTTTGATTTGCTTCACCTATGAGAAGATCCACGTATTCTTCTTTTATTCATCAAAGCTCATCCTAATCTCCGTTCAGATTACTGCTGAAAGCTTGATCCAAGTGATTCCCTCGAGAGGTCTCTTGCAAGTCCAAGATCTGGTCTTCTATTTCTATGTCAGCTTCAATAGGGGATAGCAGTGAGCGACCAAAAAAGGAACGAGAGGCGTCGATGAAGATCCATCTTCCCTGGCCATATTGATGGAAGAGTTCGCTCCACATCGGGAACTTTAGTAGACTGCAAAACAGAGGGCTCACCAAGTTCAACCCATAGTGAACTTTAACGGATCATATTCCATCCACCTTTCACAAAATCCTAGATTTAATAAGAGGCTGTGAGGATTGCAAAAAAAAAAAGTAAGAAAAACTACAGTAACGAGGTAGAATACTATAACTATGTAATTCCAAAAAAAGAGAGAAAATATAGAAAAACAAGAGAAGGAAAAGGAAGAAGATAAGGATAACGCAAAGAGAGTGTTCTCAATCATCTAGACATTATTCTCATCTCAGGTTAGATCAAATTTACAATAGACTGTGATTACTTGGGGAGAATTTGAATATTATGCACAGTGACATAATCCTTGTATTACAGTTATTCTCTTGAGATTGTTATTAGGGTTTTGGGCAAAAGACTAAGATTTGTATATTCATTATTATTATAGTAGATTATCTTTGGTTTGCCTCATGATTTTTACCCTTCACATTGGAGGGGTTTTCCACATAAATCTTGGTATTCTATTTTATTATGATTCTATTTAATTCTATTGCGTGTTATGATCTATTAGTATTTGTTCATATACAAAAGTTTATTTCTCTTTATATCACATCAACTTGTATCAGAGTGGAGTTTTGGTAATTTAATTTATGTTTGAACATAGAGGCCAGTAGTGTTTTCTCGTATGATTAGTTTGAATGAAAATAATTAGATGATATAGAAACCAAGAATGGAAGATCTCTTGTATTGCAAAGACTTGTATGGACCTTTGTAGGGGGATAGTGCAAAGCCTGCAATTATGACAGATGATGAGTGGAAGAGGTTAGATCGAAAAACAGTTGGGTTTATTCGACAATGGCTCGATGACAATGTCTTTCACATGTTTCTACTGAAAGTTCTACATATTCTCTTTGGAAAAAATTGGAAAGTCTCTATGAAAGAAAAACAATTGGTAACAAATCCTTCTTGATCAGAAAATTTATAAACTTGAAATATAAAGAGGGTGCTTCTATTGTTGAGCATTTAAATGAAATGCATAGTATTACTAACTAGTGATCCTCTATGAAAATGTCTCTTGATGATGAGCTACAAGCGTTATTACTTCTCAGGGAGACACTAGTAGTTTCCCTCAATAATTCTACGTCATATGGTGTTATCACCATGAGTCAAGTAATAAGCAGTTTATTGAATGAGGAGTTGAGAAGAAAGAATTCAGCAACATCTCAGAATGATTCACAAGTACTTATCTCAGAGAATAGATGAAGGTCAAAGTTCAAGGATAGAAGCAATCCACGCATGGTTAGAAATAAGTTAAGATCAAGAAAAGATATTGTTTGCTACAACTGTGATGAGAAAGGATATTACAAGAATTAATGTAAGTAACCTAAGAAGAGCAAAAAAAAGAGAAAAGAAGTGGAGTCTACAGAGTCAAAAGATATTATCACAGCTAGAGTGCAGGGTGGTGATTATTTGATTTTGTCTCCTTCTGATGATATTTGTTTCTTATGTGTCAAGATCTTGAGTGGGTGATTGACACAAGTGCTTCTTATCATCTACACCATGGAGGGAGTTTTTTACTACATATAGGTCTGGAAATTTTGGTGTTGTCAAGATGGGCAACTATGGCATGATAGATATCATTAGCATGGGTGATATCTACATAAAGACCAACCTTGGTTGCAAGTTGGTGCTTAAGAATATGAGGCATGTGGTTGACTTGAGGTTGAATTTAATTTTAGTTGGAAGACTAGATGATGAAGATTATGATAGTAGATTTTACAAAGGATAATGAAATCTCAGTAAGGATTCTCTTATTATGGCTCGTGGAAAGAAATATCACACTTTGTACAAGTTGTAGGCTAAAGCTTGTGATGAGTAGTTAAATGCTACAAAGAAAGTCTTCAGCATGGAGTTGTGGTATAGGTGATTGGGATATATAAGCGAAGCTCTTTCCAAGAGAGAGAGGTATTGCTAGACCTCAAAGGTACACATTTGAACCATTGTATTAATTATTTGGCTAGTAAACAACATAGAGTTTCATTTTCTAGTCTTGCTTTATCTAGAAAAATGCATGCCTTAGACCGTATTTATACAAATATATGTGGTCCTTTAAAAACAAAAATTCCTTGTGGATCTGTTAATGTTCTTAGCATCAATGGTGTACTTTATTTTGTCACTTTTATAGATGATATTTTTAGAAAAGTTTGGGTCTATATTATAAAGACCAAAGATCATGTTATTAATGTCTTCAAAGAATTTCATGCTAGAGTTGAAAGGGAGATAGAAAGACAATTGAAATATATAAGATCAGATAATGGTAGTGAGTACACAGGATTATTTAATGATATTACAAGTCACATGGCATCTAACATGAGATAACAGTTCCTAGTACACCTCCACATAATGCAATTGCAGGGAGGATGAACCACACCATCATGGAAAAGATCATATGTATGCTTTCATAAGCCAAGCTACCCAAAAAGTTTTGGAATGATGCTTTGAGGACTGCAGTTGATGTGATCAACTTGTCACCATGTACAGTCCTAGATGGTGATGTTGTAGAGCATGTATGGTTAGGGAAAGATGTTCTCTACAAGCATTTCAGAGTGTTTGGTTGTCGTGCATTTACACATGTTCCAAATAATGAGAGGTCCAAGCTGGATGTTAAGACTAAAGAATGTATTTTTCTTGGCTACTCATATGATCAGTTTGGTTATAGTTACATGCTTTGGGATCCAAAAAAGCATAAGGTGTTTAGAAGCAAAGATGTGGTCTTCTTTGAGGATCAAACATTTGAAGATTTAAAGAAGAAGGCACCAGCTAAAACTTCTACAGAAGGATTAGCATATTATGACATAGTTGCTCCTCCAGTATATCAAGATAATGAGAGAGATGTGCAAAAAGATGGTGTAGAGCCCGATATTGATCTACTTGCAGGACATGTTGAGCAAGAAGAAGTTGGAGAGCAACTTCTTATAGAACCTCAGTTGAAAAGATCTTCTAGACAACGTCAACCTTCCAGAAGATACTCTACATATGAGTATATGATGCTTACTGATACAGGTGAACCAAAGAATTACCAGGAAGTAGTTAAAAGTGAGTAAAAAAAGAAGTGGTTAATTGCTATGCAGGAAGAGATGGATGCTCTTCAGAAGAACCACACTTATGATTTGGTATTATTACTAAAAGGAATAAAAGAATTGAAGAACAAGTGGGTTTTCAGGTTGAAGACTCAAGAATATTGTTATCAACCAAAGTACAAAGCTAGATTGGTTGTGAAAGGCTTTAGTCAAAAGAAAGGTATTAGCTTTGAAGAGATTTTTTCTCATATTGTTAAAATGTCTTCTATTCGTGTTGCTCTTAGTATTGCTACTAGCCAAGACTTGGAGGTTGAGCAGTTAGATGTGAAGACAGCTTTCCTTCATGGTGATTTAGAGGAGAAAATTTATATAAAGCAACAAGAAGGTTTTAAAGTCAAAGATAAAGAAAAATTTGTCTACAAGTTGAGGAAGAGCTTGTATAAGCTGAAGCAAGCTCCAAGACAATGGTACAAAAAATTTGATTCATTTATAACAGAAAATATATACAAAAAAATTGCTTCAGATCATTATGTGTACATCAAATGATTTAGTAAGAATTTTATTATTCTCTTACTTTATGGTGATAACATGTTTATTCTCAGAAAAGATATGTCTATAATTGACAAGTTGAAAATGAAACTAAATGAATCTTTTGTAATGAAGGATATGAGGATAGCAAAGCAAATACTGAGCATGTAAATTTTTCATGATAGAAGAAACAAGAAGATTTGATTGTCGCAAGAGAAATATATTGAAAAAGTATTAGAAATGTTTAGTATGAGCAATGCAAAGCCAGTTGGTTCGCCTCTTGCAGTTCACTTTAAGTTGTACTCAAGACAGAGTCCATCAAGTGATAAAGAAAAGGAGAAAATGTAAAAGGTTCATAATGCGTCAGTAGTTGGAAGTTTAATATACGTAATGGTATGTATGAGACCAGACATCACAAATACAATTGGTGTTACTAGCAGATTTCTTGCAATTCCAAGCGAAGAGCACAGTGCAGTAGTGAAGTAGATTTTTAGATATCTCATAGGGAGCTCTAAGGTTTGTTTAAGCTTTAGATGTGGACCACCTGTGTTGACAGGTTATACAGATTCAGATATGGCAAGAGATATAGATACAAGGAAGTCCACATCGGGTTATGTACTTGGGGAGCTATGTCATGACAATCTAGATTGCAAAGGTATATTGCTCTTTCCACCACAGAGGCAGAATATATTGCTGCTATAGAGGTTTGTAAAGAAATATTATGGATGAAAGAATTCTTACAAGAATTGGGGCTAAAATAGAAAAATTATGTAATGAATTGTGATAGCCAGAGTGTTATCCATTTGTGTAAGAACTTAACTTTACATTCCAAGTCAAAGTATATAAATGTTAGTTACCACTGTATTCGAAATGTACTTGAGTAGAAGCAGTTGCAGCTTTAGAAAATTCACATATATGACAATGGAGCAGACATCTTGACAAAGACTTTACCAAAAAAAGACAGGAGATATACCGATAGCTGGTCGGCATGGCTTCACATTAAGGAGTCATGGGACAACCTCCCTTATGGGCTAAAGGGGGAGGTTGTTGGGCGGACAGCCCACCAGGTTCAGCCTATAGCGGGCTTTAACAGCCCACAGCCCACCCCTCTTTCATAAAACCCTAGATCTAATAAAGGGGGTGTGCGGGCTGTGAAAAAAAAAAGAGGAAAACTACAATAATGAGGCAGAATACTACAGTTATGTGATTCTAAAAAAGGAGGAGAAAATGGCAGAAAAATAAAAGAAGGAAAGGGAAGAAGACAAGAACAATGCAGAGAGACTGTTCTCAATTATCTAGGCGTTATTCTCATCTCATGGTAGATCAGATCTATAGTAGATTCTTGTTGTAATTACTTGGGGAGAATTTGAATATTGTGCACAATGACGTAATCCTTGTATCTCAGTTATTTTCTTGAGATTGTTGCTAGGGTTTTAGGCAAAAGATTGAGATTTGTATATTTATTATTATTATAGTAGATTATCTTCGGTTTGCCACATGGTTTTTACCCTTCACGTTGGAGGGGTTTTCCACGTAAATTTTGGTATTATATTTAATTGTGATTTCATTTAATTCTGTTGTGTGTTATACCTACTAGTATTTGTTCATATACAAAAGTTTATTTCTCTTTATATCCCATCAGGCTTCCCGGTACGAAATCAGTTGTGGGATCGGAGGCTTTTCTATCTCAAGGCTAGACTCTTGATAAGACCCTAAAGTCTTATCGTAGGCTCTGATAAGACCCTAAAGTCTTATCGTAGGCTTTGATACCAAATGATAAGACCCTAAAGTCTTAACATAGGCTCTGATACCAATTGATAAGACCCTAAGGTCTTATTGTGGAAAAAAAGAAAGAAATGATAAGATAATGACCGCTTCGAGGGGATCGGCCCTCCTTGATCGCTTCGAGGGGATTGACCCTCCTTGATCATTTCGAGGGGATCGGCCTCCTAGGGTTTGTCCACAGAGTGGAATAACATTTCATTCATTGATTCCCGTAAAGAAGCAGTTACATTACTACTTATAGAGTTCCACCTAGAGTCCACCAAGACTTAGACTCTTAATAATAAATAAATATTAAATAAACCTCTACCCGACTCTAACTGAACTAAATAGACTCAATAAACAACTAGACTAAACAGACTCAATAAACATTATTCAAAAGCTTAGAAAAAGGGTCCTAACAGTTCCTCCCTCTTCAAATCAGCCTTGTCCTCAAGGCTGAGCAGTATCAATCACGGGGAGCTTCTCTTTAGTCATAGACTATCTACAATGCATCACAACTCGTTGATCAAGTAAGTATGATCTCCACCTTTTGATAGTGTATGCAACAGGTCGGTCTTTCAATGTAGTAATCATTGTAAAAAACTTCTGGCCCTATATAATCAATTTTATCTTTGAACCATTGCTATCACAAGTGAAAACTCATCCATCAACGATCTTTACTTCAAATCTGTCATAGTCTTCAATGTGGTGGGCCAATCGGTCAATAGTCTCACTGCCCATAAAATTGTTAGTGGTACCAGTATCAATCAAAACTATAATAGGCTGATGCTCCAGAGTTCCGCCAACTTCCATAATTTGCGGGTTAGAATAGTCAGCTAATGTATGCATTATATGTATGGTAGGTTCAACATATTCATTAGAATTTATACCTTCATGATCGGAGTCCACATTCTTAGCTTTCGGCTCCTCTCCAATTGGTTCAATCATTAGAAGTTGCCCTTGTTTACATCGGTGCTCTATACTCCACTTTTCATCATAGCACAAACCCCTTACTGATATTTCCTTGCTAATTTTTTTCTCATGTAGATGTGCAAATGAGATCGCAGCTATCATAGTGCGGGGTTGACGAGCCTTAACTTCACCCCGGATCTCTGAAATAAGCCCTTCAATAAATGTACCCAGAAGTTATCGTTTCGACCAATCTCTAGCTTGATTTGATAATCTTTCAAACCTACTCTGATATTCTGACACTGTAGAAGTTTGATAAATTTTGGCAAGCTGGCCATCAATATTCTCATAATCGAATGGACTAAAGCGAACAAGAAGCCCTCTTTTGAACCGCTCCCACGAAGGAACTCCATAGCAAGTTTCATACCAATTGTACCACTGGATTGCATCTCCATCGAGCTGGATTGAGGCCACTTCTACCTTAGATTCTTTTGGGGTTCTGTGAAAACGAAAGAAATTTTCTGCCTTAGAGATCCAACTAGTCGGATCTCCATATTTCCATCTCAGAAACTCTACCTTTATGTGTGAGTAGTTTGTGTCACAATCTTGGGGCCCTTTTCCTGTATTTTCAGATCTATGCAACGTAGAACTTGAGCTCCTATCTTGTTGAAACTTGCTGAGACTCTCCAATAGGCTCTTTTTGAAATCATTAAGTGTTTCTTGCAATCGGTTCTCAATTCTGATTTCCCATGCTTCCATTTGTGGTTTCACTGCGTTATCGGTGGCCATTGCGCAAGACTGCAAATCTGGATTCTCAACTCTTGTTTTTGATGTTGGTCAAGGGCATCAGCACTGTTAATGCGAAGTTGCCGAGCAGGTGGACGTCGAGGGCAGTGCTACGGTCACTGTTTCTGTTGCTGCGTGGGGTGAGAGCACCGAGACTGGAAGGCGACTCCATCGATATGGTTGCTATTATTGCTGCTGCTGCAACCCAAGGGGCGATCATCGGGTAGCGGGGTTGAGGCTGTGGTGATGGCAACATGCGATTGTAGTAGAAGATGCTAAATAGGGGGAGGCGGTGTTGAAGCGGCCGGGGTGAGAAGAAGAATCGGTGGTGCGTGCACTGTTGGGGTTGAGGCAGGGCAGCGTACTTGCTGTGGTTGCTGCGTGCGCTGCTAGATGGCAGTTGCTGCAGAATGAGGGGTTGGTCATTGGCTGGGAGCAGCGGCGGTGGTTACAATCGGCGGCTGCAGCAGTAGAGGGTGCCATTGTTTTTTGTTGCTGCGTGCGGCGGTGGTTGTTGCGTGCTCTATTTTTGTCGCACCACAGAAGGGGTTGGCCGGAAGGATCACTAGCGGTTGAGGAGAAGGCTGCGGTGGCTGGCAGCAGCGGTGGTCGCTGGCCGGAGTGCAGCGACGGCGGTGGAGAAGGAGGCAGTGAGGGTCGCGGTAGGGATCGACGGGGTTGCAGCAACAGAGGAAGCTCTATTTCTGCAACCGTTGCAACGAGGGGCTGCGGCAACCGACGGCTTGCCTGGGGGCAACCCAACCGACGGCTGCGGCTGCGACCCAAGGGGTGGGGGCACGGCTAGGGTTGCGGCTGGGAGGCGGGCAGCGGTGATCGAGTGGTCGGGAAGCAACGACGGCGGTGGAGAAAGAGGCAGCGAGGGTCGTCGCTGGCCGGGAAGTTGCGATGTTGGAGAGGGGAAACAGGGTGCTCTATTTCTGTCGCACCACAGTCGGAGCCGCTGGCGATGCTGGCAACGGCGGTGCGGTAGTGAAGAAGGAGGCAGTGGTGGTGGCGCGGCTGGGAGAAGCGTCACCAATGATCGCCGAGAAGGGGAGGTCGAGCGGTTGCGGTTGCGACCGAAGGGGAGCGGCAGCGGTGGTGGCTCGGCAACGAAGGAGAGGGGTGGCGTTGAAGTGGCCTGGAAGCAGCGGCGGCGGTAGAGGTAACCGGCGCGTGTGGCAGCAGAGTGACCGGCAGCTGCTCTGTTTCTATCGCACCACAGAAACAGTAACGCCGACAGATCGCGCGGCCAAAGCTGCAACCAAGGGAAGGCAGCGATGGCGGTGCGGCTAGGGTAGCGTCGCCGATGGTAGAAGCGGCGATGGGTGGTCCGTTGGCTGGGAAACGGCGGCCGCGGCCCTTCTCGCTTGAGCGAGATGCGGGCAGAGAGGAGGCGAGGTCGCTGGCCGGGGCGGCAACAGTGGCGGTGGTCGATCGACCAGGAAGCAGCTCCGACTATGGTGAAGGAGACATTGGTGGCTGGGGGGCAGCGGCGGCGACTGCTGGCCGGAGAGCAGCGGCGGCGGGTGGGCCGGCCGGAAGCAGGGGCGTGGCTGCGGCTTGGGAAGCAGGGGCGTAGATGCGGGCTTTTTTTTTTTTTTTTTCCAGCTACGGCGCAGCGAGAATGAAGGATCACGACTCTGATACCAATTGATAAGATCATAAGGTCTCTTATACCAATTGATAAGGGTCTTATCGTAGACTCTGATACTAAATTGATAAGACCCTAAAGTTTTATTGTAAGCTCTGATACCAATTGATAAGACCCTAAGGTTTTATTGTGAAAAAAAGGAAAGAAATGATAAGATAATGATCGCTTCAAGGGGATCAGTCCTAAGGTCTTATAGAGTTCCACCTAGAGTCCACCAAGACTTGGACTCTTAATAATAAATAAATATTAAATAAATCTCTACCCAACTCTAACTGAACTAAATAGACTCAATAAACAACTAGACTAAATAGACTCAATAAACATTATTCAAAAGCTTAGAAAAAGGGTCCTAACAACTCTCTAACCTCTTCTCTTCTCTCTCTTGCCTAAAGCTTGTTCTATACCAGTTTCTTACGAAGATCTACTTTCTAATTATGAACAAAAAATAGTCATTTCAATAACTCCCACTGATGCACTTAAAAACTACTTTATATTTACTAAATATCAAACATAAAAAATATATATTTTTAATAAAAAAAATAATATTTATTTAATACAATAATAGCTCCACCAGATAGATGTAAAGTGACCTTGCCAACAACCACTACAA
The DNA here is from genome assembly GCA_004837865.1 of Musa balbisiana. Lineage (NCBI taxonomy): Eukaryota > Viridiplantae > Streptophyta > Magnoliopsida > Zingiberales > Musaceae > Musa > Musa balbisiana. Next base: position 15,027,175 of record CM017196.1, on the reverse strand, counting down.
TAACTTTTACTCCATTATCCATCTTGAGGTTCAACTTGCCTCTCGCCAATCTCTTAGGTTTTATCAGAATCTACAATGAATTATAGATGTGATAAGTGCTAGTCATAGGTGCCCTGCAAGCCAATCACGTGAGTGATGGCACATGTGACTTGACACATAGTCTTTTTGCTTATTATTATTATTTGATATTTTATTACTTTATATTATTTGTTACTTTAATATATTGTGATGTCCATGGATCTGTTCAATGGGAATTGGATCATGATGAGATCACAATAATAAGACTGATTTGCCATTAAACACAGTTCCTAAATAATCCCGGTCATAGGTTACTCGAGAGGGACATCGAGATAACCAGACAGGTTGATGTGTTATATACCCATTTATATGATGGATGCAGCTAGTCTCATAGTTGCTCGTGTGGGTACACTAGGGATACAATACAGGTGCTCATTGGAGAATGAGTTCACTGATTGATCCGCTTATGGGATGTTGGATGGTTGATGATGCCTTATTATCAAATAGTGATTCCATAGTCCTAATAGTATATCTGGTCCTTAAACTTGAGACACTAAGGATGTCCTGTATGAGTACTTCATTCTTTGATATCGGACTTATAGGTTTGAAGGTTTTAAATCTAGCACAACCGGTCATCGAAAGTGGTAATAAACCTTATGAGGACTATTAAGTGTCGATAGAGGATCATTTACTCTCGGTGTTATGAGAGGAATATCCCATGTGTTCTTGCTCAGACAAATCTTTGGCTAGAGTCATTCGGATTGAGAGAGAAAGAGTTCTCCGGGAGAATTCGATTAGAGCAAGACTCGAGTAGAAATCATATGGGTCTAATAGCACCATGCCCGGTATACGGTCTCTGGGATATTAGATGGATGTAGGACTATAGATATACGATAACTGAGAACAAACAAGTCCAACGGATTAGATTCCCCTGTTTCGTCTAGGGACTACGGCGTAGTGGCATAATATATCTGCAATCGATGAGTCAAGTGAATTATTATGAATATAATAATTCACTAAGATAGAAGGAGTTCTAACATGTATGACTCATGGCTAGCTCAATATTGGGCCTAGAGAATCACATGCATACGGTAGGCGTTGCGATGAGTAGAGATTTAGATATAAAATATCCGTCGAAGCCCTTATCTTATTGGATATCTAATAAGCCCATAAATTATTGGATCCTATGGATGAGATCCAATAAGAGCCAACGAGAGATTATTGGATAGAGATCCACTAATCTAAGAGGCTTGGGTAGTTGGATGGAGATCCAATACCCAATAGAGTAGGATCTATTAGGGTTAAGTTGACAGGGGACCTCTATAAATAGGAGGGAACTAATGGTTCATAGGCTAGAGCTTTTTGGGTTGCCTCTCCTATTCTCCTCCCCCTCTCCACCTTAGATAGCAGGCATAGAGACTAGAGGAGTGTCGTCGCAGCCCTGATGTGTGGATCACCGCTACAGAGGAGGACGCTTGACCTCCTTCACCCTCTCCTAGAGATTTGTAGGGATTCGAGGATATATGATCTTCCTAAGTAACACAATCTTTCATTTATGCAAATTTAAGTTTTGCGGATTTTGCGCACCAATTTTCGCACGACGATGAACATATCTTTAGGAAATTGAAGATTTTGTTTTTGTTCTTCTATTGTGCATGTGATGTCATCCCCCAAGATTTCCCAAGAGTGGTATCAGAGCTAGATTGTTCATGCGAAGATTGGTTTTGAACTGTGTGTGTTACATTTTGGAGAAGCTTTTGATGTCAAAATTGTTGATGCAAAAGCGAGAAAGGGTAGCAACTGTTGCTGCCCTTGTTGCCCTTGCAGATGGCAACTTGCTGTCATCTGCATGCGTGCAGCCACCTACAACGGCAACCGCAGGCAAGTGGCACAACGCCGGCGCAAGCGCAAGCACTGCCCTTGCAGCAACCAGCTGGCGGCCTACTTGCAGTAGGCTTACGGCCAACGAGGCTGGCAGCCCACGGACTCTACTTATGGCCATAGCACCCGCAAGGGCGGATGGCGCTTGCAGCCGATCTACCTATAAGGGCAAGTGATGCCTGCGGGAGCGCTTGCAGTGGCAGTTGCCCAAAAGAGGGGCAGCACCCGCCTACAGTGGTGCCCGCCCACATGCAAGGGCGGTGCCACCGCCCCCCCTTACCATCGTAGAGGCCGCCGCCGGCATAGTGGCGGCGGCTTTAATGCTGCAACACAGTAAGGGAGCAGTAGGCTTTTGGGCAAAAGATAATTTCGCTCTTGTGAATTTGAGAAATTTTAATTCTATCCTTTCTATCAAAATTACCAAAATACCCTTCAAAATTTAAAAAATTCCTTACATGTCCTTAATTTTGGAAAACATTAATTAATTAAAAAGTATAATTTATTATTATTATTATTATTATTTAGTAGTCCTACATGATGATGATGTATACATGTGATGTATGATATGTGGACGGATGATCATGGACCGTATGATGTGTATACTTGTGATTATTGTTATTGTGGCCTACGAGCTTCCATTATATTTTTCATTTATTATTGGGCTTGCGTGCTTATAATTAAATTGTAATCACACGAGGAGGTGTAGTAGGAGCGTGGAAGCGATAGGAGGACCCACGAGACGGACGATCGCGATACATGGAGATGCATCGAGATGCTGACGGAATTGACGAGGATGAGATAGATGATCATAGGGCATAGAGATACACCATTGCACACATAGATCTTGATGTGAGTGATTAGGCCCACTGGTTCAGGCCTGATCACACTAGATTGTGGTCTATGATCATCTGGTGTGATTGCTCATTACTTGTACACCTACTAGATATGTATATATATTTACATGCAATGTAGATATATATTAAATATGTATGTGTGTGACATATCATATTAGGAGACCAAATCAAAGAAACCCCTCTCTCGACAATATTAAGTCGGTAAACATGAGGCAATTAGATTGACTCACGTGACCTTCCATCGTTATAGGTAGGGACCAATTCTCCATGTAAGTTGAGTTGGTCGAGTCCCTTGAGGCTCACTTATATCGCGATTCACTATCTTCCTTATAACATAGAGATATCACCGGTGACCTAAGGACATTGTATGATTGGTCGAGTCCCTCAAGGGTATATCATCGAATCAAACTCATCTTGTAATGATAGTGTTGACTTAATCGAACATTATGGTTGGTCGAGTCCCTCGAGACCATGGTGGTTCGAAGGCCGAATAGGACGGGAATCACAAGGAGTTATGATCGACAAGAGTTGCCTACCTTTTGGGCTTAGTGTAATTGGTCGAGTCCCTCGAGACCATGGTGGTTCGAAGGCCGAACAGGACGGGAATCACAATGAGTTGTGATCAGCAAGAGTTGCCTACCTTTTGGGCTTAGTGTGATTTATCGAGTCCCTCGAGGTTACACTAAGATGCTGATTGGATCTCGATCCCCACTAGAAGTCTACCGGAGACTTCCGTTTCACGTGCTAAGGGTGTCACGTGACTCGTCAGTAAAATAGTGGGAGTAAATTAAGATAGAAGTCTATATCTTAATTGTTTATTTTTGTAAAATCTACATGTTATTTATTTCTACTACATTTTTATTTTTAGAAAAAATATTACTTTCAAATCCCTTACGTGGCATAATTGATGTCAACCGCCTCACTGGTCTAAATTATACGAATTGGCTCTACAACTTGAGAATTGTTCTCATGATAGAGAAAATCACGTGCGTGCTTAATATAGTGATGCCAACGCTCGAGGAAGAGGCAAGCGAGGTTAAGATCGCTCGCTACATGAAGTACATAGATGACTCCACTTTTGCTCAGTGTTACATGTTGGGCTCTATGACTCTTGAGTTATAGAGATAGTATGAAAAGATAGATCAAATCTATTCTCCTATATGTCCGTAAACTGTTTGAGGAACAGGGAAGGACTCAACGATATGAGATATCCAAGAACCTCTTCTGTGCTAGGATGACTAAGGGGATATCGGTTCAGAACCATATCCTAAAAATGATTGAGTGGATATAAAAACTCACTGGTCTAGGAATGGTCCTAGAGGCTAAGTTATATGTGGATCTTGTGCTTTAGTCCCTACTAGATTCCTTTTCACAATTCATAATGAATTTTAATATAAACAAGCTTGAGGTGACTCTCCCTGAGCTCCTTAATATGTTGAGGGAGATAGAGAGCACTAAATCAAAAAAGAGAAGCTAGTTCTCTACATTAGTAAGACCAGAAAGAAAAGGAAAGTAGAAAAATCCCTTAAGAAGTGCAAGGGCAAGGGTAGACCGGGTAAAGCAAAGATTGCTAAAAAAGACCCAGCAAAGGACAAAGGCCAATGTTTCCACTGCGACAAAGATGGGCACTGGAAGAAGAATTACAAAGAGCACCTTATAGAGAGGGTGAAATAGAAGCTTAGAGAAACTTCAAGTATATTCATGATTAGTCTCCATTGTCATACTCTTATGATAACATATGGGTATTAGATATCAATAGTGCTTATCACATCTGTAATATGTTACAGATTCTGGCAAAGCCTAGGAGATTAATGAGAGGAACATTGCATAATAATTTATTTATGCTAGACATAGCTCCACATATCATGAATATAAGTGTGTCCAAGAGGAAACGAGATGAGGTGAACAATGCATACCCGTGGCATCGTAGGTTAAGTCACATCTATAAGGGAAGGATTCAAAAGTTACTAAATGATGGATATCTAGATTCATTCGATTATGAGTCATATGCAACTTACGAGCCTTGTCTTCATAGAAAATTGACCAACTCTCCTTTTAGTAGAATTGGAGAGAGAGTCACTGAGCTGTTGGAACTCATATACAGTGATGTATGTGGACCCATGTCAACTTATGTCATTGGTGGTTACTCCTACTTCATTACCTTTACTGATGATTTCTCAAGGTATGGACATGTGTACTTAATGAAGTATAAGTTTGAGGCCTTTGAAACATTCAGAAAGTATAAGAATGAAGTGGAGAACCAGACTGGAAAAAGTATCAACTCTTCGATCAGATCGAGGAGGTGAGTACTTGAGTATAGATTTTACCCAGTTCCTCAAGGACCATAGGATTTTATCCCAATGGACACCTCCTTATACACCTTAGCTCAATGGTATATCTGAAAGGAGGAATCGTACACTTTAGATATGGTGCGGTCCATGATGAGTTTCGCTGACCTACCCATCTCATTCTAGGGATATGCCATAGAGACCGCAGCTTATCTTTTGAACAGAGTTCCAACTAAGTCAATAGTGTCTACAATATATGAGATATAGAAAGGGAAAAAGCTTGATCTTAAGATTGTTAAGATTTGGGGCTGCCTTGCCTATGTTAAAAGATTGTTAAGATTGTTAAGACATAACCTCGATAAGTTGAAATCGAGGACGGAGTGGTGCAAGTTTGTGGGATACCTCAAGGAAATTTAGCGGTATTATTTCTATCATCTTGAGGACCAAAAGGTCTTTGTAGCTAAGAGAGCAGTGTTTCTTGAGAAGGAACACATTCTTGGCAGAGATAGTGGGAGCATGATAGAGTTGAGCGAGGTTAGATAACCTAGCTTAAGCACCACTCCACAGCCCGAGTTTGTTCAGGTACGTAGCATACAAGTTCTGACTTTATGTAGGTCCAGTAGAGTATCTCATCCTCCTGAGAGATATGTGAGACATATTAGATGAGAGGATGTTGAGGATATTGATTCTTAGACCTACAATGAGGTTATTATGAGTATAGACTCTAGGAAGTAGCAAGAAGCTATGAATTCTAAGATTGATTTAATGTACTCCAATAAGGTTTAGAACCTAGTTGATGCACCCAAGGGTATTGTACCTATCGGTTGCAAGTGGATCGTCAAGAAGAAGATCGGTAGATGGAAATATAGAGACCTATAAAGCAAGGCTAGTGGCTAAGGGGTATCATCAGAGGCAAGGTGTTAATTATGACGAAACCTTCTCACCCGTAGCTATACTAAAATCCATCCAAATTCTATTGGCTATTGCAGCACACTGTGATCATGAGATTTGGCAAATGAACATGAAAACCGCATTCCTCAATGACAACCTTGAGGAGGAGGTATATATGATATAGCTTAAGGGATTCGTGTCCAAGGACTACCTAGATTGTTAGGATCAAGAGCCGACACTAAGAGGGGGGGTTGAATTAGTGCAGCGGATAAAACAAATGTTGGTTCTGAAATTTTCCTTTTGATTAAATCCATTTCTGACGAAAATGCTAAACTTTGAAAATGTTCAGAAGAGTGTAAGGTAGTTGAGTAGTGAGCAAGTAAGATGATTTGCAGCAAATATAAATTGCTCAAAATAAATGCAAACCAGATTTTTATAGTGGTTCGATAGTCGTGACCTGCATCCACTCCGTCGATTCCTCTTCTGTCAAGGCCACCGGCATCCACTATCGATCTTCCTTCAATAGGCGAAGACCAATCACCTTTTATGGCTCTTTCTCCTTTTACCGGGTTTACGAGATAACCCTTACACCCCCCCTTACTCCTCTCTCAAGCTATTCTAACACTTAGAACTTTAAGAGGAGTTTCACACACAATTATAATAGAGTTTTCATTCCTTTTTTGCTCTCAGTTGTGTGTTTCTTAATGAAGGATGAGAGGGGTATTTATAGGCCTCAAGTTGATTCAAACTTGGAGCATAAAAAGATCTCATCTCGGTTTTCCAAGGTCCTAGCAGTACCATCGCCTGTAGCACTAACACTAGGCGGTACCATCGCCTAGTCTAGCGGTACCATCGCTTGGGAGGCTATGTTTGGGTGGTATCACCACCCAAATTGGTGGTACTACAGCCTGAGACTGCCACTGGGCGATACCACTACCCAAACTGGTGATACTACCGCCTAATAGAGTCTCGGAGATTGTGCCACGACGATGCCACCTCTTGGGTCACTGTTTGGGCCTTTCATTGGGCCCAACACAGTCCTTACATAGGCCCAACTAGCCCCTAATTAGGTTGGCCCAATTCCAATCCCAATTATGTGCTAACTACGAATTCTAAGGCATACATTAAGCTAAATAAGTCCAATAAGTCAAGGTTTCTTCCAGCGAACTTCCGACGATCTTTCGGCAATGTTCCAACGAACTCCCAGCAAGCTTCTAGACTTCACGATGATCTTCTTGGCTAGTTCTAACGAGCTTCTTTGGCAAGCTCCTGGACTTCTTGATTGGTTCCGTCAGAACTTCCGACGAATTATCACGAATGATCGTCACGCACTCATAACAACTCCGTTCAACGAACCGTTCGTCGCTCTTATCTACATGTACAGCTGCTTAGTAGCCTATTTTGTCTTGGTTTTGAGTCATTTTGCTTGTAAAAATGTAAGTTCAAATAAGTTGCAAAGCTGTAAAGAGACCGCTCACCGAACCGAGCAAAACAACCCCAAAACAGCCCAAAACAGCTTCGTTTTCATGTGCCACGGGCTGCTTTCTATAGTCCGCTTCTGCTCACCAAAACGTCAGCTATCTCAGCCCCTTTGAACCCCCTGGGTGGCACAGGGCTGAATGGGGCTTTGGTATAGCGTTGGGCATTGAACAACATTTCGCAAGTTCGCACGTTATCTTGACGAGAACTTGTTGTCACGCCTGGCACCCGGTGAGCAGCTATTTGTGGACTTGTAGCTATTCGTTCAAACTTTTAAAGTCCTTGTTTTCCTCCTCTCCCTCTTTTCTCTTGTGCACACAAGGTGCTTGCTGAATTGCTTGTGAAGCCCCCCCCCCTTTCCGCGAGACGTTGGGACTTGTCCGTCGCTCGTTCTTTGAACTAATCAACTTTCTCTTTTTACAAGTCCTTGGGGACCTGCGAGAGGTTGCAAGTAGGCTGATCTTTGTGGAGCAATATCGCAAGGGCGAAGCTCGACTTAGGCAACGTAAGCTAAGTTTGCGTCTTTGCCGCAAGGGTGCCTCGCGACTTAGGCAAGGCAAGCTAAGTTCGCGTTTTGGCCACAAGGGTGCCTCACGCCTTAGGCAATTCCAGCTAAGGCCGTGACATTGTGGTATCAGAGTAGGCAAGCACTTCGAGCGAGTAGTGAAGGTACTTCGTAACTTTGCCATGGCAAAGCATCGTGGCGAATCAAGCAAGACAGGGTAAGCCGAAACCTTGCCCCAAGCAGTCGCATGTGGGCTGCAAGTGCACACTCGCTCTCATGCTATTGGTGCCGCTCAAGAGGAGCATGGCAGCGAACATGACGAGCGAGAAGTTGGCTACTCTCCGCGAGCAGAGGAGGCGCTATCTAGAGCGCCAATCGGGAAGAAGAGTCATAAGGAAAGACTCACAGTGGTGGAAACTCGTTTGGATGTTCTCGAGGCGAGCTTAGAGGAACTCTACCATGGCTAACGAAGGCTTGTTGGGGTAGAGAGCTCGCAAGAAGAAGTGGAGTCCGGGATCAATAAAGTTGAGGCCCTAGTCGATCGATTGTTAGATGACATCAAAGACTCCGTGCAACACCTACAGGAAGTTGTGGCGGAACTCACTTCGAGGGTGAGCATGCTCACAAGGGCACTAAATGCGGGAGGAAGCAACACCTGCATTGCGTCGCCACAAAACTTGAGGGCACCCGAGCCTCATGGTTATAGAGGGGCCAGAGATGCCAAAGAGCTTGAGAATTTCCTATTCGATATAGAACAATACTTTCGAGTTACGAGGCCTGATTCTGAAGAAACCAAAGTTTCTATAGCGATCATGTATCTAAACGGAGATGCAAAACTTTGGTGGCAAACCTATTGGGAGGAGATCCAACAAGGTCAGTGTCGAGTTGACACATGGGAGGACTTGAAGCAGGAGTTAAGAACTCAGTTCCTACCGGAGGACACCGAGTTCGTCGCAAGAAGGAAGTTGAGACAACTCCGCCAAAATACTTCCATCCGAGGCTACGTGAAGCAATTTTCTGCACTAATACTAGACATCCAAGATATGTCTGAGAAGGATAAGCTATTTAGCTTCCTCGATGGTTTGAAGCCATGGGCACAACAAGAACTACATCAAAGGAATGTCGCCGATTTGGTCGGGGCAATTGCTGCCGCAGAAAGGCTCACCGACTTCATTTCCTCTGAAGACCCGGGAAGAAAGAAACAATTTTCAAGCAATCACCCTCCAAAATATTCTCGAGGGAAGGAGCTCGGGGGCGAACAAAAGAAGAAGGGTTTCCACAAAGGGCCAAGCCCGAAAGGCAAGGCCCCGAAACCCGGCGAATGCTTCTTGTGCGGAGGGCCGCACATGGTAAGGGAGTGCCCACAAAAATAGACACTCAATGCTTTAACAGCTTCCATGTATCCCCCCAAATCGGACAAGGGCAAAGCTATCGCTCTTAGTTCGAGTAGTTCTGAATCTAGCAGCAACGATGAGGAGTCTCAAGGACCCCAGATGGGAGCTATGCATTTGTTGAACGTCATGTGGGGTCAAGTGGGGGAGTCCACGAAGATAAGACTACAAAAAGCAGGAAGTGGTGAGCTGATGTACGTAGACATCGAGCTCAATGGCCAAACGACCCGTGCAATGGTGGACATAGGCGCTACCCTCAACTTTATTATCGATCGACAAGCAAAATGACTTGGACTGATCTTGGAGAAGAGCCCAAGTTGAATGAAGGCGGTGAACTCGGAGGCCAAGTGAATCTTCGGGTTGGCAAAGGGAGTCCCCATCAAGATTGGAATATAGAGCGAGAGTACAAACATGATGACGGTGCCATTGGACGACTTCCAAGTGATCCTTGGAATGGAGTTTATGAACATGGCGAAGTTGGTGCCTATGTCGTTCCTAAACACCCTATGCATGATGGGGGGTGACGATCCTTGTGTGGTTCCTATTTCTCGGAGAGGAACCAAAGAATCCCAATAGATATCGGCATTACAAATGAAGAAGAGGGTACGAAAAGGCGAACTAACATTTGTGGCTGCTATGAAGCTAGAGCCACTCGACGAGAAGGCTATTCAAGAACTTGCTGTGGTGGCGAACATCCTGGAAGAGTTTAATGACATTATGCCACCCGAGTTGCTGAAGACTCTTCCACCACGCAGAGGCGTGGATCACAACATCAAACTGGAGCCAGGAGTGAAGCCTCCAGTGAGACTACCCTACCACATGCCCTCGATAGAGTTGGCAGAACTCAGGAAGCAGTTAGATAAACTGCTAAGCGGTGGTCTCATTTGTAGCTCTAAAGCACCATTCGGAGCTCCAGTTCTCTTCCAAAAGAAACAAGATGGGACCCTCCGACTATACATCGATTACCGAGCCCCTAACAAAGTGACAGTGAAGAACAAGTATCCCATCCCGCTCATCGCGGACTTGTTCGACCAGTTGGGCAAAGCCAAGTATTTCTCAAAACTTGACCTTAGATTGGAGTATTGACAAGTGCGCATTACTGAAGGTGATGAAGCAAAGACTACCTGTGTGACTAGGTATGGAGCATTTGAGTTCTTGGTGATGCCTTTCGGCTTAACCAATGCTCCGGCCACGTTCTGCACTCTCATGAATCAGCTATTCAAGGAGTATTTGGATAAGTTCATGCTCGTTTACTTGGATGATATCGTCGTCTACAGCCAAACGCTCGAGGAGCACGTCAAGCACCTTCGGATAATTTTCAAGGTTCTTAGGGAGAACACTTTGTTCGTAAAAAGGGAAAAATGCTACTTCGCTCAAACAGAGATCTTATTCTTGGGGCATCGAATTGGTGATGGCTCCATTCGGATGGACAAATAAAAAATGCAGGTGGTTATGGAATGGTGAACTCCAAAGAAGGTGCCAGAGTTGAGATCCTTCCTTGGTTTCGTCAACTACTATCGACGCTTCATAGCGGGGTATTCAAAGCGTGCAACTCCACTGACAGAGCTATTGAAGAAGGAGCAGCCTTGAAAGTTGTCTGACAAATGTGAAATAGCATTCCAAGATCTGAAGGTTGCTATTTTGGAAGAACCAGTGCTCAAATTGCTAGACTATAGGGAGCCCTTTGAAGTCCATATAGATGCATCGGACTTCACTATTGGGGGAGTACTTATGCAAGAGGGTCATCCGGTGGCCTACGAGAGTCGCAAGCTCAATGAGACCGAGCGACGGTATCCAGTGCACGAGAAGGAGATGACAATAGTGATCCATTGTCTATGAGTTTGGCAACACTACCTTCTCGGATCGCGATTTGTGCTAAGGACAAACAACATCGCTTTGAGCTACTTCCAAACACAGAAGAAACTTTCCCCAAAGCAAGCATGATGGCAGGACTTCTTGGCTGAATTTGATATGACAATGGAGTACAAGCCTGGAAAGGCAAATGTTGTGGTCGATGCATTGAGTCAGAAAGTGGAGCACGTGAATGTCGTACAATTGGAGGGCGGAGGCCAAGCAAGTCAGTTGCACTCCAACTTCCTTTCCAAGATTAGGGATGGACTGTATAGTGACCCCAGGCAGTTACCCTGATATAGCTCATCAAAGAAGGTAAGGCACGACGATTTTGGGTCCAGGAGGGACTCGTGTACAAAAAAGGGAATAGGGTTTATGTTCCGTGAGTGGACAATTTGAGGCGTAAACTCTTAAGAGAGTGTCACAATTTCCTTTAGGCTAGACACCCAAGTATTCACTGAACGTTGGCTCTCGTGGAGAGGGCCTTCTACTGGCCGAAGATGGGGACTGATATGGAGAGATATGTTCGAACGTGCCTCACTTGCCAATAAGACAAGGCGGAGCAACGGAAGTTGGTGAGACTTTTGGAGTCGTTGCCTGTACCAGAAAGGCCATGGGAGAGCATTTCCTTAGACTTCATATTAAGCTTACCACTAGTAGGGAGACTCGGATCGATACTCGTGATAGTCAACCGATTTTCAAAGTATGCAGCTTTCATTACTGCTCCCCTACACTATTCAGCAGAAGAGGTGGCCAAGCTGATGATGAAGGATGTGGTGAAGTATTGGGGAGTTCCGCATAATATCATTAGTGATCGAGATGCTCGGTTCCTGGGACGATTCTGGACCGAGCTATTCAAACTGTTGGGATCCAAGTTATACTTCTCCACAAGTCTCCACCCCCAAATGGATGGCCATCGCTTCTGGAGTAATATCTTCGGCACTACGTGAGTGTCAACCAACGAGATTGGGTGAAGTTGTTGGACATTGCCCAATTCTCCTACAACTTGCAGCGGAGCTCTGCGTCCAATAAGAGCCCTTTCGAGATCATTACAGGACAACAACCATCAACTTCTCACACCATGGCGATTGGGTATACTGGGAGTAGTCCGTCAGCCTACCACTTTGTAAAGGAGTGGCACCGAAATGCAGATATTACGCGGGCTTACTTGGAGAAGGCGGCAAAAAGGATGAAGAAGTGGGTAGACTTGGGAAGGCGACCGCAAGAGTTCAAGGTTGGCGATTTGGTATTGGTATAGCTCCAACTAGCATCACTCTAATTCTTTAGGAACAAAGTCCACAAAGGATTAGTGCGTAAGTATGAAGAGCCCTTCCCAATTATCAACAAAGTAGGCAACGTCTCCTACAAATTGCAGCTGCCAGCGTGGTTCAAAATTCACAAACGTTCTTCACGCCAGCAACCTAAAAGCCTACCACTCGGATCCGCAAGATGCTTCCCGAAGTGTTCCAACTCGGCTACCTCCCATCACAGCCTCCTATGAGAAGTGAGTTGAAACCATTCTGGCGGACCGCAAGATAAAGCTACCCAATGGAGTTGAGCAGATAGAGTACTTGGTGAAGTGGCAAAAGCTTCCCCGAACTGAAGCCAATTGGGAGCCTGAAGATGCCCTACGACATAAAGAAGCAATCATCAACAACTACCAACAAGCATCGACGAGGGCGTCGACAGTTTAAGTGGGGAAGAATGTCACGAACGATCATCGCGCACTCGCAACAACTCCGTTCAATGAACCTTTCGTCGCTCTCATCTACATGTACAATTGCTTGGTAGCCAGTTTTGTCTTGGTTTTGAGTCATTTTGCTTGTAAAAATGTAAGTTCGAACAAGTTACAACGCTGCAAAGCGATCGCTCACCGAACCGAGCAAAACAGCCCCAAAACAGCTCCGCTTTCGTGTGCCACGGGCTACTTTCTGTAGTCCACTTCCGCTCACCAAAACATCAGCCATCTCAGCCCCTTTGAACCCCCCGAGTGGCACAGGGCTGGATGGGGCTTCGGTATATTGTCAGGCGTTGAACAACCTTTCGCAAGTTCGCACGTTACCTTGACGGGAACTTGTTGTCGTGCCCGGCACTCGGTGAGCAGCTGTTTGTGGACTTGCAACTATTCGTTCAACCTTCTAAAGTCCTTGTTTTCCTCCTCTCCCTTTTTTCTCTTATGCACACAAGGTGCTCGCTGAATTGCTTGTGAAGCTTCCCCCCCCTTTCCGCGAGACGTCGGGACTTGTCCGTCGCTCGTTCTTTGAACTAATCAACTTTCTCTTTTTACAGGTCCTTCAGGACCTGCGAGAGGTTACAAGTGGGCTGATCTTTACGGAGCAATATCACAAGGGCAAAGTGCTACTTAGGCAATGCAAGCTAAGTTTGTCTCTTTACCGCAAGGGTGCCTCGCGACTTAGGCAAGGCAAGCTATGTTCGCGTTTTGGCCACAAGGGTGCCTCACGCCTTAGGCAATTCCAGCTAAGGCCGTGACAGAATGTCCGAACTTTCAACGAACTTTCGAACTCCCAACGAAATCACGTTCTTGACTCTGGGACTTCATTTTGCTTTATGCCTTGCTATCGTAGTTAATCATGCATATATAAAACACACTTCGATCTAGACAATTATTACTAAGCATGAATCATGTTGTCTAGTATGTCATTGGTCTATCGACGCTTCGTCCGATTCTTCGGTGCATCATCCTCTTTTGTGGCCTATTACCTAATCGGTCAATTGACCTTCGTAACAATGATATCCTTGGTGCAATATCTGCTCTTCTTGGCCCGATGCTCGAAACCATGGTCCGAAGCCTTCTGTCGATACGTCGACCAATCCTTTGGCTCGACATCCAATCTACTGACATGTTCCACCAGCACAACATGATTCTTCCTACTTTAATTGTCTCTCCCTGATCGAAGCATCCTGCGTTGCTTAAAACGCATATTAAATAATAAACACTTAATTGGTTTCATCATCAAAATCCGAGATTCAACAATCTCTCCCTTTTTGATGATAATAATCAATTGATGACGGAGTTAACCTGAACTCTCAGAGTTTAAACAAACTCCCTCTATCAATATGTCATATTGATAGAACCCTTGGTGGTACCACCGCTTGACATAGTCTCGGAGACTATGCCACGACGGTATCACTTCTTGGGTCACTGTTTGGGCCTTTCATTGGGCCCAACACAATCCTTACATGGGCCAAACTAGTCCTTAATTGAGTTGGCTCAATTCCAATCCTAATTATATGCTAACTACGAATTCTAAAGCATACATAAAACTAAATATGTCCGATAAATCAAGGTATCTTCCAGAGATCTTCTAGCGATGTTCCGACGAACTTTCGATGATCTCTCGGCAATGTTCCAACGGACTCCTGGCAAGCTCTTGGACTTTATGACGATCTTCTTGGCTAGTTCCGACGAGCTTCTTTGGTAAGTTCTTGGACTTCTCGGTTGGTTCCAGCAAAACTTCCGATGAATGTCTAGACTTCCGACGAACTTTCGAACTCTCAATGAAATCATGTTCTTGACTTCGGGATTTCATTTTGCTTTATGCCTTCTTGTTGTAGTTAATCCTGCACATGTAAAACACACTTTGATCTAGACAATTATTGCTAAGCATGAATCATGTTGTCCGGCATGTCATTGGTCCATCGACGCTTCGTCCGATTCTTCAGCGCATCGTCCTCTCTTGCAGCCTATTGCCCAATCGGCCAGTTGACCTCTGCAACTCCGATATCCTTGGTGTAATATCTACTCTTCTTGGCTCGATGCCCGAAACCATGGCCCGAAGCCTTCTGTCAATATGTCGACCGATCCTCCAGCTCGACGTCCAATCTACTGACATGTTCCACCAGCCCAACATGATTCTTCCAGCTTTAATTATCTCTCCCTGATCGAAGCATCTTGCATCACTCAAAACGCAGATCAAATCATAAATACTTATTAATTGGTTTCATCATCAAAATCTGAGATTCAACAATCTCCCCCTTTTTGATGATGATAACTAATTGATTACGGAGTTAACCTTAACTCCCGCAATTTAAACAAACTCCCCCTATCAATATGCCATATTAATAGAACCCTTGGCAATATCATCGCCCAGACTAGTGGTACCATCGCCTGACATAGTCTCGGAGACTATGCCACGATGTTGCCACCTCTTGGGTCACTATTTGGGCCTTTCATTGGACCTAACACCGTCCTTATATGGGCCCAACTGGCCTCTAATTAGGTTGACTCAATTCCAATCTCAATTATGTGTTAACTATGAATTCTAAGGCATACATTAAGCTAAATAAGTCTGATAAGTCAAGGTTTCTTCTGACGATCTTCCAGCGAACTTCCGACGATCTCTCAGTAATGTTCCAGCAGACTCCCAGTAAGCTCCTGTACTTCATGATGATCTTCTTGGCTAGTTTTGACGAGCTTCTTTAGCAAGCTCTTGGACTTCTCGGTTAGTTCCGGTAGAACTTCTGACGAACATCCAGACTTTCGATGAACTTTCGAACACCCAACGAAATCGCGTTCTTGACTTGGGACTTTATTTTGCTTTATGCCTTGCTATCATAGTTAATACTATACATGTAAAATACACTTCGATCTATACAATTATTACTAAGTATGAACCATGTTGTCCGGCATGTCATTGGTCCATGGACGATTAGTCCGATTCTTCAGCGCATCGTCCTCTCTTGCAGCCTATTGCCCAATCGGCCAGTTGACCTCTGCAACTCCGATATCCTTGGTGTAATATCTACTCTTCTTGGCTCGATGCCCGAAACCATGGCCCGAAGCCTTCTGTCAATATGTCGACCGATCCTCCAGCTCGACGTCCAATCTACTGACATGTTCCACCAGCCCAACATGATTCTTCCAGCTTTAATTATCTCTCCCTGATCGAAGCATCTTGCATCACTCAAAACGCAGATCAAATCATAAATACTTATTAATTGGTTTCATCATCAAAATCTGAGATTCAACAATCTCCCCCTTTTTGATGATGATAACTAATTGATTACGGAGTTAACCTTAACTCCCGCAATTTAAACAAACTCCCCCTATCAATATGCCATATTAATAGAACCCTTGGCAATATCATCGCCCAGACTAGTGGTACCATCGCCTGACATAGTCTCGGAGACTATGCCACGATGTTGCCACCTCTTGGGTCACTATTTGGGCCTTTCATTGGACCTAACACCGTCCTTATATGGGCCCAACTGGCCTCTAATTAGGTTGACTCAATTCCAATCTCAATTATGTGTTAACTATGAATTCTAAGGCATACATTAAGCTAAATAAGTCTGATAAGTCAAGGTTTCTTCTGACGATCTTCCAGCGAACTTCCGACGATCTCTCAGTAATGTTCCAGCAGACTCCCAGTAAGCTCCTGTACTTCATGATGATCTTCTTGGCTAGTTTTGACGAGCTTCTTTAGCAAGCTCTTGGACTTCTCGGTTAGTTCCGGTAGAACTTCTGACGAACATCCAGACTTTCGATGAACTTTCGAACACCCAACGAAATCGCGTTCTTGACTTGGGACTTTATTTTGCTTTATGCCTTGCTATCATAGTTAATACTATACATGTAAAATACACTTCGATCTATACAATTATTACTAAGTATGAACCATGTTGTCCGGCATGTCATTGGTCCATGGACGATTAGTCCAATTCTTCGACACATCGTCCTCTCTTGCAGCCTATTGTCCAATCGGCCAGTTGACATCCACAACTCCGATATCCTTGGTGCAATATCCGTTCTTCTTGGACCGATGCCCGAAACCATGACCCAAAGTCTTTTGTCGATACGTCGATTGATCCTCCAACTCGATGTCCAATCTACTAACATATTCCACCGGCCCAACATGATTCTTCATGTTTTAATGGTCTCTCCCTGATCGAAGCATCCTGCATCACTCAAAACACAGATCAAATCATAAACACTTATCAATTGGTTTCATCATCAAAATCCGAGATTCAACAATCTCCCCCTTTTTTATGATGACAAGCAATTGATGACGGAGTTAACCTTAACTCCTGAAGTTTAAACAAACTCCCCCTATCAATATGTCATATTAATAGAACACCTGGCGGTACCACCGCCTGACATAGTCTCGGAGACTATGCCATGATGGTGCCACCTCTTGGGTCACTATATAGGCCTTTCATTGGGCCCAACACAGTTGTTACATAGGCCCAACTGGCCCCTAATTGGGTTGGCCCAATTCCAATCATAATTATATGCTAACAATGAATTATAAGGCATATATTAAGCTAAATAAGTCTAGTAAGTCAAGGTTTCTTCCAGCAAGCTTCTAGCGATCTTTCGGCGAACTTCCGACGATCTCTCGGCAATGTTCCAGCGGACTCCCAGCAAGCTCCTGGACTTCACGATGATCTTCTTGGCTAGTTCCGACGAGCTTCTTTTGCAAGCTCTTGGACTTCTTGGTTAGTTTCGGCAGAACTTCCGACGAATGTCTGGACTTCCGATGAACTTTCGAACTCCCAACGAAATCGCATTCTTGACTTCGGGACTTCATTTTGCTTTATGCCTTGCTATCGTAGTTAATCCTGCATATGTAAAACACACTTCGATCTAGATAATTATTACTAAGCATGAATCATGTTGTCCGGCATGTCATTGGTCCATCGACACTTCATCCAATTCTTCGACGCATCGTCCTCTCTTGCAGTCTATTGCCTAATCGACTAGTTGACCTCCGCAACTCCGATATCCTTGGTGCAACATTGGCTCTTCTTAGCCCGATGCCCAAAACTATGGCTCGAAGCCTTCTATCGATATGTCGACCGATCCTCCAACTCGATGTCCAATCTACTGACATGTTCCACCGGCCCAACATGATTCTTCCTACTTTAATTGTCTCTCCCTGATCGAAGCATCCTGCGTCACTCAAAATGCAGATCAAATCATAAACACTTATCAATTGGTTTTGTCATCAAAATATGAGATTCAACAATCTTCCCTTTTTTTATGATAACAACCAATTGATTACGAAGTTAACCTTAACTCCTAGAGTTTAAACAAACTCTCCCTATCAATATACCATATTTATAGAACCCTTGGCGGTACCACCGCCCAAATTAGTGGTACCATTGCTTGACATAATCTCGGAGACTATAGCACGATGGTGCCACCTCTTAGTTCACTATTTGGGCCTTTCATTGGGCCTAACACAGTTCATACATGGGCCAATTGGCCCCTATTTGGGTTGGCCCAATTCTAATCCCAAATTATATGCTAACTATAAATTCTAAGGCATACATTAAGCTAAATAAGTCCGATAAGTCAAGGTTTCTTCCGGTGATCTTCCGACGAACTTCCAATAATCTCTTGGTAATATTCCAACGGACTCCCGACAATCTCCTAGACATCACGACGATCTTCTCGGCTAGATCCGACGAGCTTTTTTGGCAAGTGCTAGTCATAGGTGTCCAGCAAGCCAATCACGTGATGGCACATGTGTTTTGACATGGAATTTTTTTGCTTATTATATTTTAACATTTATCACTTTATATTGACTATTGCATATATGCATGTATATATTGTGACGTCCTTGGATCTGTGCAATGGGAATCGAATTGTGATGAGATTACGATAATGAGACCGGTTCACCTTTAAACACAGATCCTAAATAATCCCGGTCATAGGTTACTCGAGAGGGACATCGAGATAATCAGACAGACTAGTGTGCTGTATACCCATTCATATGATGGATGCAGTTGGTCTCATAGCTGCTCATGTGGGGACACTAGGGATATAGTACAGGTGCTCATTGGAAAATGAGTTTACGGATTGATCCGCTTACGGAATACTATATGGTTGATGATGCCTTATTGTCATACAGTGATTCTGTAGTCCTAGTGGTGTATCTGGTCCTTAGACTTGAGACACCAAGGATGTCCTATATGAGTGCTCCACTCTTTGATACCAGAATTATAGGTTTGGATGTCTCGGATCAAGTACAACTGTGTTAGGATCGGAGCGGCACTAAGAGGGGGGGTGAATTAGTGCAGCGGATTAAAACGTCGGTTTTGGAAACTTTTTTGTACGATAAAAACCGAACTCGAAAGTGCTTAACTTAAAAGCGTGTTCGTAAATGTGTGCAACAAAAGTAATGAGGAAGTAAAGCACTTATAAAGATTTGCAGTAAGGTAAAGTGCAATAAGTAAATGCAAACCAAAGAACACGCCAAATTTAAAGTGGTTCGGTCAAAATGACCTACATCCACTTGCGAAGCCTTCAATGAGGCTCCCAACTTCCACTAGCAAATCACTTTGAAGGGGAAGGACAAATACCCCTCTTACAACCTTTTACAAGTGGTTCACACTCTTACAAAGTTTCAATGAGAAAGAAGGAGGTGAACACTCAAGCAATTTGAAAGTAAGACTTGCTAAGGCTTTGCTAAGACTTTTTTTCACTCTATTGCTTCTCTAAAAGTTATTATCTCTACTGAGAATTGAGGGGTATTTATAGGCCTCAAGAGGATTCAAATTTGGGCTCCAAAATTTAAATTCTCTTCGGTTCCCAAAGCTAGCAGTGCCACCGCCTGTCAGTGGCGGTGCCACCGCCTGTCAGTTCTGTCACTGATAGTGTACTGGGCGATGCCACCGCCCAGTCCAGCGGTGCCACCGCCTAGCTCTTCGGGTGCTGGGCGGTGCCACCGCCTGGCTCTCGGGTGCTGGGCGGTGCCACCGCCTGGCTCTGGCGGTGCCACCGCCTACACTATTTCAGCTCACTAGTTGGGCTCCAAACTTGGCCCAAACTAGTCCGAACTTGGGCCCAAATGGCCCCTACTTGGGTTATAAGATTAACACCTAATCCTAACCCTCATTAACATGCTAACTACGAATTTAAAGACATTTCCTAAGCTATTACAAAGTCCACAAGTTAAGACTTCTTCCGGCTAACTTCCGGCGGTCTTTCGATAAACTCTCGGAAACCATTCTGCGGACTCCCGGCAAGCTCCTAGACTTCACGATTTGATCTTGGCGAGTTCTGATGAGCTTCTTCGATAAGCTACGATCTTTCTCGGTGAGCTCCACGAACTTCCGACGAACCTTCCGGCGAGCTTCCGAAAACCCATCGGCAAGCTCCCTACTCATTCTCGGCTAGTTCCGACAGCATTCCCAACGAACCTTCGAACTTCCGTCGAACTCTCGAACTCTCAATGAATCCTTCGCGCTTGACTCCAGCACTTTGTTTCGCTTTATGTCTTCATCGTTATCGTAGTTAATCATGCACACATAAGCCAAAACTCTACTCAGATCTAGACAATTATTACAACGCGAATTGATATTTTGTTGCCCGGCACATCATTGGTTGGCACTTCGTCCGATTCTTCAGTGCATCGTTCTCTCTTGCGGCTTGTTGCCCAATCGGCGGTTGACCTCCGCAACCCCGATATCCTTGGTGCAATTCCGCTCTCCTTGGCCCGATGCCCAACGTCCAAAGCATTCTGCCGTCCAATATCTTGACATGATCTCCTCCAGCGCAACATCAATTCCTTCTGCATCAACTGTCTAATCCTGATCGAGTAGACCTGCATCACTCAAAATGCAGTTAAACATCTAAACACAATCAATTAGTTTCATCATCAAAATCCGAGATTCAACAATCTCCCCCTTTTTGATGATGACAACTAATTGATGACTAACGGAGTTAACCTTAACTCCCCGAAGTTTAACCAAACTCCCCCTATCAATATGCCATTGATAGAAACTCTTGGATTCAAAAATCCAAGTAACATATCATGATCAAATCATACATGTCATCAACTTACTTCTCCCCCTTTGTCATCAACAAAAAGGAGAAGTCCCAACTTTTATGTGTTTAGAGATATGAGTTATAATCATTGCATAATAAACATAGTACCCCATTTTATCATCATGCAATTTAGCAATTAAAGATATGCAAGTTTAGCATGTTTGCTTTTCTTGAGACAGCAACTGTTTGCTTCTCTACAAGCTAGCAACTTTTATGATATGCAAGTTTTACTACACACAAGCTAGCAAATTTTACAATATTTTTAGAACATGCAAGCTAGCAGTTTTGAGATGTTCAAGAAAGCAACCCTTGCTTCTTAAAATATACAAGTTTGCTATATGTGCACATTAGCATGTTTTGCTTATTGAGATAGGCAAGATAGTGATGTTCAAGAAGACAACTTTTGCTTCTTGAAATAAGCTAGTTAGCAATCTTTGCTACTTAAGATAGGCAAGCTAGCAATCAAGTTTTTGCATCTTCTTGACTTGTGCAAATTAGCTATCTCCCCCTTTGTCATTGTCAAAAGGAAGGGAAGACCCTTTACATCAATTATGATAAAGGTAAGTATCAATCTTATTTGTGCATCATTATATTTTCAAATTAGAATATGCACATTTTCAAAAACCTTATATTTCATTCATGCACGATATTGAATAAATCGATTAACATTATGAGGATATCATACATGATACTAAAATTTTCAACTATTTATAAACATTTTGATCATGATACCAAACATTCATCATTTAGAGCATTCATGACACAAAACATTAAATCAACATTTCTAATACATCATTTTAGCAACAGCTCATAGTATTTTAAATCATAATTTACATCATATGCAATACATCACATCATAATTAGAAAGCACAAGTATTGCATGCATCATTGTAAATCATAAATGTTTCATATCATGATGGTATCAACTTGTCAAATTATATCCTACCATGCATGATAAAAAATTTTCATTTATATGCATCAAAATAATATCAAGAGTATTTCATGCATATTATCAAATCATCATTTATAATTACATCAATATTCCAATCATTATTTCAGTCTACACATCATGAGATCAATAAATTTGCATTATAGACAATCTCATGTTTTATCATTCATATTATTTCAATCATTGTTTCAATCATCACTATAACTCATCATGCACAAAATATAAAATCATCTAACATGATTCAAACATTTATTTTCAAAATATTTATCACTATTTTCATGTATGATAATAAAGTATTCATGATACCGAACATTAAATCAACATTTTTAAGTATTAATCTCTTCATGATTGTTGGTACCAAACATTTATCATTTAAAGCATTCATGATACACAGCATATGCAATACATCACATACATCATCATAATAAAAAGCATATGCATCATTTCAAATCATAAACATTTCAAATCATCATGGTATTAATCTGTCAAATTGTATCTTGCCATGTATGATCATAACTTTTTCAAATGATAGTATCTAAATGTCAATATTCATTACATCCTATCATGCATGATAATTAACTTCTCATTTGTATTTCATGCATAATTTCATTCATCACATTAGGAATATCAAGAAGAATTAATTGGGTGATGAGATGAATATTTTCATGAATACAAGCAATTGCATAAAAATCATATCATGAAGAATTAGAATATGTGTATACCAAAAGGCATGATTTCTTTTGAAAAACCTCCTCTTAAATAATCAAAAGAAAATCTTAGGAGATCAAATAATAAAAGATATTCAAAAGAAATTTTAAGTCATGAATTTCGAAAAAGATATTCTCTTTAGTAAATCGTAAAAGAACCTTAGGAGAAAAATATTTCAATTCAAGCATATAAAATCTTGACTTAAGCATAAGAAATCTCAATTTACAAATTTTGAGAAATCAAGATAAAGCTCATTTAAATTTAAATCATCAAATCAAGATCATTTTCAAGAGATTCACAAAAGTGATACAAATAGATTCATGATTTTAATTCCCATGATAATATATTTTCCTTTTAAAGTGTTTCTATTCACGTGATTTATTTCATTTATGCCAAATAAAAAATATGCATCAATGTTCAAAAACCGAAAAAGCCATTTTCATTATCGTAAAAATCGATAATCCATAAGTCTCAAGAATCATCATGCATAATTTCGAAATCTATTAAGCATGATCATTATGCATGACATCAAGACATGGTTTCAAAATATTTAATATTTTCATTACATAATTACATCATTATGCATCATTGAAATTGATTTCATAAAGTATTTTCCATCAAAATCATTTTGTTTGTTGTAGTCATGCATTTTTCTTTTTAGGTGAATCTAACTTTTCAAGCTTAGTTTTTGATACAAAATCCATACATCATCATTAAGCATGATATCAAACTTCTTTATATTATTATTAAGACATCAAGCATGGTTTCAATCAAAATTGGAAATCATCAAAATACACATTATTTCTTCTTGAAAAACATTTATCATCATTTAAACCAAAAAAGAGCTTTCATTACGGCAAATATCAATAATTCATAAATCACAAAAATTATCATGTATAACTTTAAAATCTCATGCATAAAATCGTCAATCATGGTATCAAAACATTTAATATTTTCATTATATCATTATGCATTACTTCAAATCAAACATGATTTCATTTAATCAAAATCGAGAAATAATAATGGAAATCAACATGATACACATTATTACTTCTTAACCACATATAGCATAATTTCATAAGGCATTTTTAATCAAAATCATTTTGTTTATCATAAACATGCAATTTTCATGATTATTTTTAAAATTACTAGAATCATAAGCATGATTCCTAATTTTTGCATTTTTATATTAAATTATTAGACATGCAATTTTCAAGAAAATTAATTCTAAACTAAATAAAAGAGGAAAATGCATCATAAAAAGCATCACGTAATTTTAAAATAAATTAAAGGAGTTTCGTTTGAGTTGTTTACCTTATTGACGAAAATCGTTAAGGCGTAGTTTGCCACCTCGCCTTTCTTGATTTTCTCCTTGTCTTCGGAGGAGCTCGATTCATCCCAATTTTTCTTCTTCTTGCGTTCAAAGCAAGTAGTTGCATTCTTTTGTTCTTTAATTTTCGTTTCATTAAGTTTTTAAGGTTCATGAGTAGTTCAAGTTCACCATCACTTGAGCTTATGCTCGAGTGGTCTTCAAATGTTCTATGTCCCAAGACATCAAGCATGGTTTCAATCAAAATTGGAAATCATCAAAATACACATTATTTCTTCTTGAAAAACATTTAATATTTTCATTACATAATTACATCATTATGCATTACTTCAAATCAAACATGATTTCATTTAATCAAAATCATTTTGTTTGTTGTAGTCATGCATTTTTCTTTTTAGGTGAATCTAACTTTTCAAGCTTAGTTTTTGATACAAAATCCATACATCATCATTAAGCATGATATCAAACTTCTTTATATTATTATTAAGACATCAAGCATGGTTTCAATCAAAATTGGAAATCATCAAAATACACATTATTTCTTCTTGAAAAACATTTAATATTTTCATTACATAATTACATCATTATGCATTACTTCAAATCAAACATGATTTCATTTAATCAAAATCATTTTGTTTGTTGTAGTCATGCATTTTTCTTTTTAGGTGAATCTAACTTTTCAAGCTTAGTTTTTGATACAAAATCCATACATCATCATTAAGTGATCGTAAAAACTTGTTAACAAGTTCAAAGTTCGAAAAACTTTTACCAAGTGCTTTTAGACTATTAACGTCATTCGTAAAACGGGTGTACATGTCTCCAATAGTCTCTCTTGATTCCATACAAAATATCTCAAAATCGTGCATCAAAAAATTTACTTTAGAATCTTTTACACTACTTGTGCCTTCGTGTGTGATTTCAAGAGTGCGCCAAATATCGAAAACCGTTTCGCACAAAGAAACCCGATTAAACTCCGTTTTATCTAAGGAGCAAAATAGAGCATTCATAGCTCTAGCATTTAAAGAAAACGTCTTCTTCTCCAAATCATTCCAATGGTTCATTGGAAGAGAAGACATTTCAAATCTGGATTCGACAATGTGCCATAAATTCAAATCCAACGAAAGTAAAAAAACTCTCATACGAGTTTTCCAATAAGTGTAGTCCGTCCCATTGAAAAAAGGAGGACGAATGAGAGAGTGACCCTCTTGAAAGCCGAAAAGAGCCATTTCTATTTGGGTGCTAAACCAAAGTAGAAAATTGTGGCTTTGATACCAATTGTTAGGATCGGAGCGGCACTAAGAGGGGGGGGTGAATTAGTGCAGCGGATTAAAACGTCGGTTTTGGAAACTTTTTCGTACGATAAAAACCGAACTCGGAAGTGCTTAACTTAAAAGCGTGTTCGTAAATGTGTGCAGCAAAAGTAATGAGGAAGTAAAGCACTTATAAAGATTTGCAGTAAGGTAAAGTGCAATAAGTAAATGCAAACCAGAGAACACGCCAAATTTAAAGTGGTTCGGTCAAAATGACCTACATCCACTTGCGAAGCCTTCTTCGATGAGGCTCCCAACTTCCACTAGCAAATCACTTTGAAGGGGAAGGACAAATACCCCTCTTACAACCTTTTACAAGTGGTTCACACTCTTACAAAGTTTCAATGAGAAAGAAGGAGGTGAACACTCAAGCAATTTGAAAGTAAGACTTGCTAAGGCTTTGCTAAGACTTTTTTTCACTCTATTGCTTCTCTAAAAGTTATTATCTCTGCTGAGAATTGAGGGGTATTTATAGGCCTCAAGAGGATTCAAATTTGGGCTCCAAAATTTGAATTCTCTTCGGTTCCCGAAGCTAGCGGTGCCACAGCCTGTCAGTTCTGTCACTAACAGTATACTGGGCGGTGCCACCGCCTAGCTCTTCGGGTGCTGGGCGGTGCCACCGCCTGGCTCTCTGGTGCTGGGCGGTGCCACCGCCTAGCTCTGGCGGTGCCACCGCCTACACTATTTCAGCTCACTAGTTGGGCTCCAAACTTGGCCCAAACTAGTCCGAACTTGGCCCCAATTGGCCCCTACTTGGGTTATAAGATTAACACCTAATCATAACCCTCATTGACATGCTAACTACAAATTTAAAGACATTTCCTAAGCTATTACAAAGTCCACAAGTCAAGACTTCTTCCGGCGAACTTCCGGCGGTCTTCCGATAAACTCTCGGAAATCATTCTCCGGACTCCCGGCAAGCTCCTAGACTTCACGATTTGATCTTGGCGAGTTCCGATGAGCTTCTTCGGTAAGCTACGATCTTTCTCGGTGAGCTCCGTGAACTTTCGACGAACCTTCCGGCGAGCTTCCGAAAACCCATCGGCAAGCTCCCTACTCATTCTCGGCTAGTTCCGACAGCATTCCCGATGAACCTTCGAACTTCCGTCGAACTCTCGAACTCCCAACGAATCCTTCACGCTTGACTCCAGCACTTTGTTTCGCTTTATGTCTTCATCGTTATCGTAGTTAATCCTGCACACACAAGCCAAAACTCTACTCAAATCTAGACAATTATTACAACGCGAATTGACATTTTGTTGCCCGGCACGTCATTGGTTAGCACTTTGTCCGATTCTTCAGCGCATCGTTCTCTCTTGCGGCTTGTTGCCCAATTGGCGGTTGACCTCCGCAACCCCGATATCCTTGGTACAATTTCGCTCTCCTTGGCCCAATGCCCAACGTCCGAAGCATTCTGCCGTCCAATATCCTGATGTGATCTCCTCCAGCGCAACGTCAATTCCTTCTGCATCAATTGTCTAATCCTGATCGAGTAGACCTGCATCACTCAAAATGCAGTTAAACATCTAAACACAATCAATTAGTTTCATCATCAAAATCTGAGATTCAACAAACTGGTCATTGGGAGTGTCAGTCGATCTTACGAGGGCTATTGAGTGTCGATAGAGGATCATCCACTCTCAGCGTCATGAGAGAAATATCCCATGTGTTTTTGCTCAGACAAATCCCTAGCCAGGGTCATTCGGATTGAGAGAGAAAGAGTTCTCCGGGAGAATATGATTAGAGTGAGACTCGAGTATAAACTATATAGGTCTAACAGCACCATACCTGGTATACGGTCTCTAGGATCTTAGATAGATGAGGGACTATAGGTACATGGTAACTAAGGACAGACAGGTCCAATGGATTGGATTCCCCTGTATCGTCTAGGGACTATGACGTAGTGGCCTAGTACATCCGTAGTCGATAAGTCGAGTGAATTATTATTGAGATAATAATTCACTGAGCCAAAAGGAGTTCTGATAGGTATGACTCATGGCCAGCTCGATATTGGGCCTAGAGGGTTACATACATATGGTAGGCATTGCGATTAGTAGAGGTTCGGATATAAGATATCCGTCGGAGCCCCTATCTTATTAGATATCCAATAAGCCCTTGAATTATTGGATCCTGTGGATGAGATACAATAAGAGCCCAAAAGAGATTATTGGATAGAGATCCACTAATCTAAGAGGCTTGGGTAGTTGGGTGTATATCCAATACCCAATAGGGGAGGATCCATTAGGGTTTAACAGGGGACCTCTATAAATATGAGGGATTTGGTGGTTCATAGGCTAGAGCCTTTGCTTGTCTCTCCTATTCTCCCCCCCCCCCTCCACCTCAGAGAAAGTCTGGAGTTTTTAGGAGCATCGTCGCAACCCTGCTGTGTGAATCACCACTAGAGAGGAGGACGCTTGACCTCCTTCACCCTCTCCTAGAGATCTACAAGGAAACAGGGATATACGATCTCCCTAGGTAACATAATCTATTCTATACGCAGTTTGTTTCGTGGATTTTACATGACGACGAACATCTCTTTAGGAATAGGGGATTTTGTTTTTGTTCTTCCGTTATGCATGTGATGTCGCCCCCAAGATTTCCCAACAGCAAGCTCCTGGACTTCTCGGTTGATTCCGGTAAAACTTCTAATGAACGTCCGGACTTCCGACGAACTTTTGAACTCCCAATGAAATCGCGTTCTTGACTCCGAGATTTCATTTTGCTTTATAACTTCCTATTGTAGTTAATCCTGCACATGTAAAGCACACTTCGATCTAAACAATTATTACTAAGCATGAATCATATTGTCCGACATGTCATTGGTCCATCGACGCTTCGTCTGATTCTTCGGCGCATCATCCTCTCTTGCGGCCTATTGCCCAATCGGCCAGTTGACCTCTGCAACTCCGATATCCTTCGTGCAATATCTGCTTTTATTGGCTCGATGCCGGAAACCATGGCCTAATTGGTCCATAATTGGGTTGGCCCAATTCCAATCCCAATTATGTGCTAACTACAAATTTTAGGGCATACATTAAGCTAAATAAGGTCGATAAGTCAAGGTTTCTTTCGGTGATCTTCCGATGAACTTCTGACAATCTCTTGGCAATGTTCTAACGGACTCCCAGCAAGCTCATGGATATCATGACGATCTTCTTGGCTAGTTCCGATGAGCTTCTTTGGCAAGCTCTTGGACTTCTCGGTTGGTTCCGGCAGAACTTCCGTCCGGTAGAACTTCCGACGAACGTCCGGACTTCCAACAAACTTTCGAACTCCCAACGAAATCACATTCTTGACTTCGGGACTTCATTTTACTTTATGCCTAGCTATCGTACTTAATCCTACATATATAAATACACTTCGATCTAGACAATTATTACTACGCATGAATCATATTGTCACGTATGTCATTGGTCCATCGACGCTTCGTCCGATTCTTCGGCGCATCATCCTCTTTTGCGGCCTATTGCACAATCGGCCAGTTGACCTTCGTAACTCCGATATCCTTGGTGCAATATCTGCTCTTCTTGTGTAACTCCGATATCCTTGGTGCAATATCTGCTCTTCTTGGCCCGATACCCGAAACCATGGCCTAATTGGCCCCTAATTGGGTTGGCCTAATTCCAATCCCAATTATGTGCTAACTACGAATTCTAAGACATACATTAAGCTAAATAAGGCCGATAAGTCAAGGTTTCTTCCTACAATCTTCCGGCGAACTTCCGACAATCTCTCGGCAATGTTCTATCAGACTCCCGGCAAGCTCCTAGACATCATGACAATCTTCTTGGCTAGTTCCGATGAGCTTCTTTGGCAAGCTCCTGGACTTCTCGGTTGGTTCCGGCAGAACTTCCGACGAACGTCCGGACTTCCAACAAACTTTCAAACTTTCAACAAAATCACATTCTTGACTCCGGGACTTCATTTTTCTTTATGTCTTGCTATTGTAGTTAATCTTGCACATATAAAATATACTTCAATCTAGACAATTATTACTAAGCATGAATCATGTTGTCACGTATGTCATTGGTCCATCGACACTTCGTCCGATTCTTCGGTGCATCATCCTCTTTTGCGGCCTATTACCCAATCGTCTAGTTGACCTCCGTAACTCCGATATCCTTGGTGCAATATCCGCTCTTCTTGGCCCGATGCCCGAAACCATGGCCTAACTGGCCCCTAATTTGGTTGGCCCAATTCCAATCCCAATTATGTGCTAACTATGAATTCTAAGGCATATATTAAGCTAAATAAGTCCAATAAATCAAGGTTTCTTCCCGCGATCTTCCGACGAACTTCCGACGATCTCTCGGCAATATTCTAGCGGACTCCTAGCAAGCTCCTGGACTTTATGACGATCTTCTTGGTTAGTTCCGATGAGCTTCTTTGGCAAGCTCCTGGACTTCTCGATTAATTCTAACAGAACTTCCGACAAACGTCCGGACTTCCAACAAACTTTTGAACTCCCAACGAAATCATGTTCTTGACTCCAGGACTTTATTTTGCTTTATGCCTTGCAATCGTAGTTAATCCTGCACATATAAAATATACTTCGATCTAGATAATTATTACTAAGCATGAATCATGTGGTCTGTCGATACTTCGTCCGATTTTTTGGCGCATCATCCTCTCTTACGGCCTATTACCCAATCAGCAAGTTGACCTACGAAACTTCGATATCCTTGGTACAATATCCGCTCTTCTTGGCCCAATGCTCGAAACCATAGCCCGAAAACCTTCTGTCGATACGTTGACCGATCCTTCGGCTCGAGTCTAATCTATTGACATGTTCCACCGGCCAAACATGATTCTTCCTACTTTAATTATCTCTCCCTGATCAAACCATCCTACATCACTCAAAATGTCGATCAAATCATAAACAGTTATCAATTGGTTTTATCATCAAAATCTGAGATTCAACAATCTCCCCATTTTTTATGATGACAACCAATTGACGATGAAGTTAAGATTAACTCTCAGAGTTTAAACAAACTCCCTCTATCAATATGTCATATTGATAGAACCCTTAGCGGTACCACTGCCCAGATTGGCAGTACCATCACTTGACATAGTCTCGGAGACTGTGCCACGATGGTGCCACCTCTTGTGTCATTGTTTGGGCTTTTCATTGGGCCTAACATAGTCCTTACATAGGCCCAACTGGCCCCTAATTGGGTTGGCCCAATTCTAATCTCAATTATGTGCTAACTATGAATTCTAAGGCATATATTAAGCTAAATAAGTCCAATAAATCAAGGTTTCTTCCGGTGAACTTCCGGCGAACTTCCGACGATATCTTAGCAATGTTCCAACAGACTCCCGACAAGCTCTTGGACTTCATGACGATCTTCTTGGCTAGTTTTGATGAGCTTCTTTGGCAAGCTCCTAGACTTCTCGGTTGGTTCCGGCAAAACTTCCGACGAACGTTCGGACTTCCGATGAAATTTAGAACTCCCAACGAAATCATGTTCTTGACTCCAGGACTTTATTTTGCTTTATGCCTTGCAATCGTAGTTAATCCTGCACATATAAAATATACTTCAATCTAGACAATTATTACTAAGCATGAATCATGTTGTCACGTATGTCATTGGTCCATCGACACTTCGTCCGATTTTTTGGCGCATCATCCTCTCTTACGGCCTATTACCCAATCAGCAAGTTGACCTACGAAACTTCGATATCCTTGGTACAATATCCGCTCTTCTTGGCCCAATGCTCGAAACCATAGCCCGAAAACCTTCTGTCGATACGTTGACCGATCCTTCGGCTCGAGTCTAATCTATTGACATGTTCCACCGGCCAAACATGATTCTTCCTACTTTAATTATCTCTCCCTGATCAAACCATCCTACATCACTCAAAATGTCGATCAAATCATAAACAGTTATCAATTGGTTTTATCATCAAAATCTGAGATTCAACAATCTCCCCATTTTTTATGATGACAACCAATTGACGATGAAGTTAAGATTAACTCTCAGAGTTTAAACAAACTCCCTCTATCAATATGTCATATTGATAGAACCCTTAGCGGTACCACTGCCCAGATTGGCAGTACCATCACTTGACATAGTCTCGGAGACTGTGCCACGATGGTGCCACCTCTTGTGTCATTGTTTGGGCTTTTCATTGGGCCTAACATAGTCCTTACATAGGCCCAACTGGCCCCTAATTGGGTTGGCCCAATTCTAATCTCAATTATGTGCTAACTATGAATTCTAAGGCATATATTAAGCTAAATAAGTCCAATAAATCAAGGTTTCTTCCGGTGAACTTCCGGCGAACTTCCGACGATATCTTAGCAATGTTCCAACAGACTCCCGACAAGCTCTTGGACTTCATGACGATCTTCTTGGCTAGTTCCGATGAGCTTCTTTGGCAAGCTCCTGGACTTCTCGGTTGGTTCCGGCAAAACTTCCGACGAACGTTCGGACTTCCGATGAAATTTAGAACTCCCAACGAAATCGTGTTCTTGATTTTGGGACTTCATTTTGCTTTATGCCTTGCTATCATAGTTAATCCTGCACATGTAAAACACACTTCAATCTAGACAATTATTACTAAGCATGAATCATGTTGTCCGGCATGTCATTGGTCCATCAACGCTTAGTCCAATTCTTCGACACATCGTCCTCTCTTACGGCCTATTGCCCAATCGGCCAATTGACCTCTGCAACTCTGATATCATTGGTGCAATATCTGCTCTTCTTGGCCCAATGCTCGAAACCATGGCCTGAAGCCTTCTATTGATACGTCGACCGATCCTCCTACTCGACGTCCAATCTACTGACATGTTTCACCGGCCCAACTTGATTCTTCCTGCTTTAATTGTCTCTCCCTGATCGAAGCATCCTCTGTCACTCAAAACACAAATCAAATCATAAACACTTATCAATTGGTTTCAGCATCAAAATATGAGATTCAACAATCTCTCCCTTTTTGATGATGACAACCAATTGATGACGAAGTTAACCTTAACTCCCCGAGTTTAAACAAACTCCCCCTATCAATATGTCATTTTGATAGAACTCTTGTGGTACCACCGCCAGACTAGCGGTATCACTGCCTGACACTACCATTGGGCGGTACCACCACCGGACACAGTCTCGGAGACTGTGCCACGATGGTGCCACCTCTTGTGTCATTGTTTGGGCTTTTCATTGGGCCTAACATAGTCCTTACATAGGCCCAACTGGCCCCTAATTGGGTTGGCCCAATTCTAATCTCAATTATGTGCTAACTATGAATTCTAAGGTATATATTAAGCTAAATAAGTCTGATAAGTCAAGGTTTCTTCCGGTGAACTTCCGGCGAACTTCCGACGATATCTTAGCAATGTTCCAACAGACTCCCGACAAGCTCTTGGACTTCATGACGATCTTCTTGGCTAGTTTTGATGAGCTTCTTTGGCAAGCTCCTAGACTTCTCGGTTGGTTCCGGCAAAACTTCCGACGAACGTTCGGACTTCCGATGAAATTTAGAACTCCCAACGAAATCGTGTTCTGATTTTGGGACTTCATTTTGCTTTATGCCTTGCTATCATAGTTAATCCTGCACATGTAAAACACACTTCAATCTAGACAATTATTACTAAGCATGGATCATGTTGTCCGGCATGTCATTGGTCCATCAACGCTTAGTCCAATTCTTCGACACATCGTCCTCTCTTACGGCCTATTGCCCAATCGGCCAATTGACCTCTGCAACTCTGATATCATTGGTGCAATATCTGCTCTTCTTGGCCCAATGCTCGAAACCATGGCCTGAAGCCTTCTATTGATACGTCGACCGATCCTCCTACTCGACGTCCAATCTACTGACATGTTTCACCGGCCCAACTTGATTCTTCCTGCTTTAATTGTCTCTCCCTGATCGAAGCATCCTCTGTCACTCAAAACACAAATCAAATCATAAACACTTATCAATTGGTTTCAGCATCAAAATATGAGATTCAACAATCTCTCCCTTTTTGATGATGACAACCAATTGATGACGAAGTTAACCTTAACTCCCCGAGTTTAAACAAACTCCCCCTATCAATATGTCATTTTGATAGAACTCTTGGTGGTACCACCGCCAGACTAGCGGTATCACTGCCTGACACTACCATTGGGCGGTACCACCACCGGACACAGTCTCGGAGACTGTGACATGACGGTGCCACCTCTTGGTC
Source organism: Musa balbisiana (assembly GCA_004837865.1). Classification (NCBI taxonomy): domain Eukaryota; kingdom Viridiplantae; phylum Streptophyta; class Magnoliopsida; order Zingiberales; family Musaceae; genus Musa; species Musa balbisiana. The sequence continues at coordinate 14,993,748 of CM017196.1, read as the reverse complement.
ACTGTTTGGGCCTTTCATTGGGCCCAACACGGTCCTTACATGGGCCCAACTAGCCCCCAATTTGGTTGGCCCAATTTCAATCTCAATTATATGCTAACTATGAATTCTAAAGCATACATTAAACTAAATAAGTCCGATAAGTCAAGATTTCTTCCGGCAAGCTTCCAGCGATCTTCCGGTGAACTTACGATAATCTCTTGGCAATGTTTCAGCGGACTCCCGACAAGCTCCTAGACTTTACCATGATCTTCTTGGCTAGTTTCGATGAGCTTCTTTGGTAAGCTCCTGGACTTCTCGGTTGGTTCCGGTAGAACTTCCGACGAACTTTCAAACTCCCAACGAAATCGCGTTCTTGACTCCGGGACTTCATTTTGCTTTATGCCTTGCTATCGTAGTTAATCTTGCACATGTAAAATACACTTCAATCTAGACAATTATTACTAAGCATGAATCATGTTGTCCGGCATGTCAATGGTCCATCGATGCTTCGTCTGATTCTTTGGCACATCATCCTCTCTTGCAGCCTATTGTCTAATCGGCCAGTTGACCTCCGCAACTCCAATATCCTCGGTGCAATATCCGCTCTTCTTGGCCTGATGCTCGAAACCATGGCCCGAAACCTTCTATCGATATGTCGACCAATCCTCCAGCTCGACATCCAATCTATTGACATGTTCCACCGGCCTAACATAATTCTTCCTGCTTTAATTATCTCTCCCTGATTGAAGCATCCTACATCACTCAAATCGCAGATCAAATTATAAACACTTATCAATTGGTTTATTATCAAAATCTAAAATTCAACACAGATAAGGTGTGTAGGTTGCTTAGGTCCATTTATGGACTAAAGCAAGCTTCCCAAAGTTAGAACATAAGATTTGATGAGGCAATCAGATCTTATGACTTCATTAAGAACGAAGATGTGCTTTATGTGTACAGGAAGGTAAGTGAGAGCACTATCACCTTCTTGGTATTATATGTGGATGACATCTTGATCATTGGGAATGATGTAGGCATGCTATCCATAGTAAAAACTTGGTTATCTAGACACTTTTCCATGAAGGACTTAGGGGAAGCATCCTATATCTTGGGGATTCAGATCTATAGAGATAGATCCTAAATGATGCTTGGCTTGTCCCAATCCAGGTACATAGACACTATTGTCAAAAGGTTTGGCATAGAAAATTTCAAGAGAAGTCTCATACCGATGAGGTATGAGATATCACTTTCTAGGAGTATGTCCCCAAAGACTCCTAAAAAAAGGGCGAATATAGATAAGATACTCTATGCCTCAACAATAGGGTCTATCATGTATGTCATGCTATGTATCAGGCCTGATATAGTGCATGCTCTGAGTGTTACGAGTAGGTATCATGCGGATCTAGGCTTGGAGCACTGAAAAGCAGTAAAGTATATCCTTAAGTACTTGAGAAGGACTATGGATCTTTTACTAGTATATGGAGGTAGTAGCCTCAGGGTTGAAGGCTACACAGACTCGAGTTTTCAATCTGATATCGATGATAGTAAGTCGAATTCGGGGTATGTATACACCCTGAATGGAGTAGTAGTGTGCTGGAATAGTTTCAAGTAAGATACTACTATTGACTCGACCACAGAGCTGGAGTACATTGCTGTAGTAGAGGTAGCAAAGGAGGGAGTCTGGATGAAGAAGTTCATCACAGATCTAGGAGTCGTGCCGAGCAATGAGAAGTTGATTCCTTATATTGTGACAACTACAGGGAGATTGCTCAAACGAAGGAACCCGGGTTTTATCAGAAGTGTTCTAAGGAGGTTCCACCTGATCAGAGAGATTGTGACCCGAGGAGATGTAGCAATGGAAAGAGTTTCATACGAAGAAAACATTGTAGGTCCACTAACAAAACCATTATCTTAAATTATCTTTAGCATCATAGGTGTTTGATGGGGATCAGACACATAGGTGATTGGCTTTAGGTCAAGTAAGAGATTGCTAGTCATAGGTGCCCTGCAAACCAATCACGTGAGTGATGGCATGTGTGACTTAACACGTAGTCTTTTTGCTTATTATTATTATTTGGTATTTTATCACTTTATATTATTTGTTGCTTGAATATATTGTGATGTCCATAGATCTGTGCAATGAGAATCGGATCGTGATGAGATCATGATAATGAAACTGAATCGCCTTTAAACACAGATCCTAAATAATATTGGTCATAGGTTACTCGAGAGGGACTTCGAGATAATCGGACAGGCTTGTGTGCTATATACCCGTCCATACGATGGATGTAGCTGGTCTCATAGCTGCTCATGTGGGGACACTAGGGATACAATACAGGTGCTCATTGGAGAATGAATTCATTGATTGATCCACTTATAGGATGTTGGATGGTTAATGATACCTTATTGTTAAACAGCGATTCCGTAGTTTTAATAGTGTATCTGGTTCTTAGACTTAATACACTAAGGATGTCTTGTATGAGTACTTCATTCTTTGATACCAGACTTATAGGTCTAGAGGTTCCAGATCTAGCATAACCGATCATCGGAAGTGGTAGCCAACCTTACGATGACTATTGAGTGTCGATAAAAGATCATCCACTCTTAGTGTCATAAGAGAAATATCTCATGTATTCTTGCTCAGACAAATTCTTGGCCAGGGTCATTTGGATTAAGAGAGAAAGAGTTCTCCGGGAGAATCTGATTAGAGTGAGACTCGAGTAGAAACCGTATGGGTTTAATAGCATAATAAGAGTCAATAAAAGATTATTAGATAGAGATCCACTAATATAAGAGGCTTGGGTAGTTGGATGGAGATCCAATACCCAATAGAGTATGATTCATTAGGGTTAAGTTGATAAGGGACCTCTATAAATAGGAGGGAACCAATGGTTCATAAGCTAAAGCTTTTTGGGTTGCCTCTCCTATTCTCCTCCCTCTCTCCACCAGAGATCCAACACACTTCACAAAGCTCACAAGTGGAAATAATAATAATAAAAGAAAGATAGTTAGAATTAGAATTATTGGTAATAAATCTTTTCATTGAAGATATTTTATATTTTTAATATATTGATCATTATCATAATGAAACCTTTTTTTCGATTTTAAATGATGATGCATGGATTTAGCATAGAAGACAAGAGTATTCTTGTATAAAATCAATCACATAAATTAAAACTAAAAAGAGAATATATTTTTTTAAAAAATTTCTATCTTTAAAACTTATCGAGTTTTCATCATAGAGATCCTTAGTGACAAATCTATTTATGTTATTTTATGAATCTCTTGAACTAAGAAAGTGATTTTGATAATTTAACAAATTGAATTTGAATCCTCTTAATGACTTGAGATTTCTTATGCATGAATCAAGATATTTTACTATTTGATCTCCTATGTTTCTTCTTACTATTTACTAAAGAGGATAATTATCCAAATGAATCATGTTTTTTTTTATTTCTTAGAATTATAACTTGAGATTTTACTATTTATTCTTGTATGATTTTTTCATTTTATTAAAAAGAATTATCCAAATGAATCATGATTTTTTTTTCTTAAAATTATAACTTGAGATTCTTTTATGAATCAAGATCTCTTACTATTTATTCTCATATGATTCTTTTGTTTTACTAAAGAGAATTATCCAAATGAATCATGATTTTTTTTATTTCTCAAAATTATAACTTGAGTTTTTTTTTATGAATCAAGATCTCTTATTATTTATTCTCATATAGTTCTTTCATTTTATTAAAGAGAATATTTATCCAAATGAATCATAATTTTTCTCTTGATTTTTCGATACTCACAACTTGAGATGATGTACTTTGATGTTTTGAAACATTATATATATAAATTGATTTTTCTCTTATGTTTTGATACTCCCTTGTATTCATGAATTGTATACCTCATTATCAAATTGATTTTTTTTTATCTTTCATGTAATGATTTGAATATTGATGTGAAAGGAAAAGAATTACACTATTGTATTATTTCTTTCTTTTTGATAATAACAAAGAGGGGAGAAAAAATTGTTAGCTTGCACATTTCAAATAGAAGCAAAACTTGTTAGCTTGTATATTTTAAAATAGAAGCAAAATTTGCTAATTTGCACATTTCAAGAAGAAGCAAAATTTGCTAGCTTGCACATCTCAAAAGAAGCAAAATTGCTAACTTACATATCTCAAAAACTTGCTAGCATGCATATCCTAAAATGAAGTAAAACTTACTAACTTACTAGCTTGCATATTTTAAAAACTTGCTAATTGCACTTTTCTCCTTTTTGTTGATGACAAATGGGAAGAACTAATGATGATTTAAAAATGTTAATGTTTTGGTATCATACATGTTATACTCAATGTAATGATGATTTTATATTTTAAAAATATATATAATGATTTGGTATTATACTTCAACTTATGATGATGATGCAAGCAATATTTATATTAATATAATGTGTTGCATATAATCATGATTAAAATCATTTTAACTTGGATTAGAAAGTTATCATTTATTTGAATTTAAGTTTACCTCGATATGACATATAGATATGGGGAGTTTAGTTAAAACTCTATCATTAATTGGTTGTCATCATCAAAGGGAGAGATTATTAAATATTAGATTTTGATAATGAAACCATTTGATGAAGTTATAATCTAATCAGCGTTTGAGTGACGTAGGACTAACTTCGATCGTAGAAAGGTAAATCAATTAAAACAAAAGAATCAAACAATGGGTTAGAGGATTGGTCGATTTACCGGCAGAATGACTTCATGCTATGAGTTCGAGCATTGGGCCAAAAGGATCAGACATTATGTCAAGGAGAGGACTATGTGCCAAAGTTTTAGATGAATCGCCGGATGAACCAATAACATATCGGATAACATAGTATTCTTATCTTATAATCTATCGTGTCTTGATCGAAGTAGATTAAGTTATAATTGAGTTGGTTTTAGATATTACCATGCCAACTCAATTAGAGGCCCATTGGGCCTGAGTTGAGGCTAATTTGGGCCCATTGGGAGGTCTATTTAGTGACCTAAATTTGGGTCAGGTGGTGGCATCGCCAAAACAGGCGATGGAATCGCCTATGAGCTGGAACATACGAAGTGTGTATTTTTCGAAAGACCCGACGGTGGTACCACTAGTGTCAAGCAATGGTACCACCAATGTTAGGCGGTAGTATCACCCAAACACAGTCTCCCAAATTATCAAGCGATAGTACCCCCATACTGGGCAATGGTACCACCAATAGTTAAGGTTATAGGCGGTGGTATCACTAGTACCCAAAAACTCAAGGATTTAAATTTTGGCTTCATTTTTTGAAGTCATTTGTAGTCTATAAATACCCCAGTTATTTCTGCTTAGGTAAGAAAGAAAAAGAGTAGAAAAGGGGAAAGAATTCTTGTGAAAAAAGAATTATAATTTCTCTTGAAGTGTAGAGTCTTTTCCTCCTAGTGTTTAGAGGCCTCTCCAAGAAATGAGTGAGCTCTTAGTGTAAAAGAAAGAGGTGTAAAGGTTCTCTTCTAAGCCTATGAAAAAGAGAAAAAATTATAAAGATGGTATCTTACCTTATCAGATAATTATTCGAAGTAAATTCTATTTAAGATTATTTAAATAATCTAATTATTTGTATTATTATGAATATTATTTTTTAATAATATTTAGGATTAATTATTTAATATAATTTTATAAGTTATTAGTCTAGGCCACTTTGGTGGCTATAAAACTAATATAATAATTTAAAATATAATTTAAAATATTATATAAATGATACAAATTTATTATGATCCCATAAGTCTATCATCCTAAGATGCGTTAGTAACTACTAGTCAAATAAAACTTAGGGATATAAATTATAAATAATATTAATCAAAAAATTTTAATTTAATATATACCAAAATAGTTCAATAATAATAAAATAATAGTCATAATAATTATCATACATTAATCAGCATAAAAAAAACTCATGATAACTATAAGTATGATAAAATATAAATCATTCCTTTATGTGAAAAATAAACATTATTTTATAATTTTAAGTATATGCATATGAATAATCAAATAAATATCCAAAAATAATAATTAAAATTTTAATTATCACATGTAAAATTTTATCAATATATCATATGAGAAAACTATAAAAAATTATCATTTATAAATTTTTAAGTATATATGGAACTCTTAGACTATTCAATCATATTTAATTGGGCAGACTCATAATTGAGCTATCAAATTAGGATCATAGATTTGAGTCAAACATCAACACAAGTATATTAGTTAGAATTATAGTTGACCAAGGTCAAAATTGATTAAATTAAGGTTCAATCAAATGGAGTTGTTGAGTGAAAAATTAGCCAAAGACTTAAATTTTAATTAAATTTGGTTGTGGCCTTAATTCAATCAAATAGTCAAAATTCAGATTGGGTCAAAGATAAAATTGATTGAAATTAAGATCAAAATTGGAGTCTAACTTATCAAAATCAAAAAGCCTAAATAAAAAAAGGCCAAGTCTAGTCAAAATCATATTTGGAGTAGGTTTTGGATCAAAATTGCTTTCGATGTGATATATGATGAAAATCTTTAATTTTTATGAATAAAACTATAACTTTACGAGGACATATATTGAAAATATATAATTTCTAAAGGATAAAACTATCAAAAGGATATCAATTGAAATTAAAAAAATTAAAAAGGTAAAATAGTCTTTTGATCAATAAAAACCCTAATTTCTTCTCTTCGTTTGTTGTAGTGTATATACGAGACATTATCGTCATGGCGGTGTGCACCCTATGTGCCACTTATGGCCGTTGCAGCATCATCCATAGCCCATGATAAATCAACAACAGCTTACCTCTCTTGTTGTCAATAATTGTCTCCTAAAGTGTAGTCATCACTACAATCGGCTAGTGACATAGCTCACTAGTTGTTGTCATTGTTCCTCTCTACACCCAAGCGATTTATAGCGGCTTCCTTCGTTATGCATTCTTGCATCATTGTTGTTAGGAATCGTCACCTTCGGTGTTCAGTTGACGTTAATCACGACTTGCAAACGTTGTTGTAGCAATATTGCTATAGCCGCTATATGTAGTGACACTACTGCAACTGCTCTGGTGACCAAGATAGGTTAGTAATCATAAGACTACTAAACACAAGTAATCGTGCATATAATTGCTTTTGGTTATTGCATCCTATAACACTTTTATTATATACAATAGCACAACCAATGCCCATGATTAGGTTGGCGATTATCAAAGGCCATCATCCTCAATAATACTATTGTTAACAACAAACTATTAGTGCTAATCCTTTGATCAAATAGGAATCAAGGATCACTCCGAAGTAGATGACAAGTTATACTAAATAAAAGGGTAAATCGATAACACGTATCATTTAAATATCGTGAATCAAAATTGAATAATATTTTTTGGGTGCTAATAAATAGATCTAAAATGTTTGATTTCAAAATATGGTTCTTATATCAACTGTAAGCATATAAATCATATTCACACTACTATTATATAAAAAAATTTAGTATCAAAAATTAAAATCAAATAATAATAGATCAAATTTATGATGTATATTTTTGATGCTATTCAAAAAAACATTTATGTATATCATCATTAAATCCAAAAATTATAATAATATCTTAAAAAAATTAGACTTATCTTCTTATCTCATTCTATCATTCACATAATTTATTATAAATTAGGAACTAAAGGTGATTGAAAATATACATCTATTATTGTTCAGCAGTATAAAAATAAAATATCAGAAATAAAGAAAATAGAGCTGTTTGGCAACCTTTACTCGAATGACTCGACAAATATTTCCGGGGAAAAGAAATGAATTTTCTGCGATCTGAAGTGCGGAAACTCTTAGCCTTTACGGGAAAAGAGCGTAGCGCGGGATATCAAGACGCAGCTTTCGAATGCGGCTCGGAACCGACTTGGTTAAGCAAGATGAAGGGTCGGGAGCAGAGGTCCCATCAAAGGAGAAAATCTTGGCCGTTGATTTACGATGACGTATATGCCGTCCGGTTTCAAGCGCAACGCCCACCCTTTTGCTGCGCTCCATCTCGTGGCTCTAGGAAGAGCCAAGAAAGGGGCTCCTCTTCCATAGACGAGCAGATGTGCGTCGTAGAAGACGCTCAAATCCCTTAGGTGTTCAGGTAACCGTGTCCTTTTTTTGTTGCAAATTGCGCCCTTCGAAGTTCGATTGTTGGCTCTGTTCTCTGTTCTTTCTGCAATCGCGATGAAATCGTCTCTCAGATGACTTCGCCGATTTCGTTTGGTGGAACTCCCTGCATCGCCAAGCAGATTACTTTGTTGTTTTGAGACAAGCAGAGTTCTTGCTACCAAAAACCCATCCTTTAATACGAAAAAAATATACTTCGTCTTACGAAAAATCCGATCTTTGACCATGGCAGCACTTATTCATCACCGGATCCCGTGTCTTTGATTGGTTTCAGGGGTTTTTGCGCTGATGTAGCTTCTGGAGAATCACAGACCATTAGTCGTATTACTCGTGCTATCGCCGAGGTCCAGGGAACTCTTATGAATTACCTTCATGGCACGAGAGGCATAGACATTCCTGACTCAGAGCACATGAGCAGGCACTCTTTTCTTTCCAAGCTTTTGAAGAAGGTAGAGGACGAGGAGAACATTGGGAGGGCGATGTCGTCTCGGTTCTTTCGCTATCACCCCATCAATGAATTCGAGGCATTCTTTGAGAGCATCCGTCTGAAACCAAGTGAAATTATCTCATTTCTTCGCCAGGATTTGATGTTCCTTTCCGATGATGAAGAACTGACTGAGAGCTATCATGTTCTCTGTAATTATGGCATTGCCCGTGGGAACATTGGAAAAATGTACAACGAAGCCGCTGAGGTTTTCAGGTGTGACTTTGGAAATTTGGAATCAAAAGTTTTGCGCTTACGAGGGATTGGGCCTTAGTGAAGCTGTGATGATAATGAATGGTCCACGTAGAGATAAGAAGGAAGCTGTTAGCGCGGCTTTGGCACTCAACAGTATTCCGTGTCAAGGGTGATGAATTCCAGGACTACTCGGTGAAATTGGGACTGGACCCGTATCCGATGTGATCAAATTATCTCTGCACATCCTAAATCAGAAGATACATGTCCCAGAGAGCAATATTTCTTTTCTTGTAATTGATTTCGGTTATCCCTTAAGTTCACTAGAGGCATTTCCATCATACATGTCATACACTGTTCAGAGAACAAATCGAAGGTACTCGACGTGCAATTGGCTGAGCGATAGAGGAAGGGTTAAGCCTAAATTAGCTCTTAGCAGTATCATCGCATGTTCCGTTAAGATTTTTATGAAGTGATTCATAAATCAGGATCCTGGGAGACCTTGAAGAAATCACCATCTTCAAGCTAAGGTAATTCCTCTATTCCTGTACTTATACTGCCTCCTCTAAACTGATGTGGGCCTATGCAAGATTAGATACCTTCTTGGACCCATCAATCATTTATCTGGTACCTTTATATACATAGATACCTTTACCGTTTCTTAATCTTTCAATATAGTTGGACGGTCGCAGAGCTAGCGATCCTTCTCCTTCCTCGGTAATGCATGCAGCACGACTAACTCGTAAGCTGCTAGCTAAAATTGACTGCACCGCATTTGTTTACTGAACATTCTATCGAATTATTCATAAATTTGTTTATCTATCTAATTGATGCGGGCATTCTATGAAATAGGCAATGATGATTCCTCAACCAAAAAATTGAAGTTTATATACCGCAATTTTCTCTCGTCCTGGAATCATATATATATATATATATATATATATATATATATATATATATATATATATATATATATATATGTGTGTGTGTGTGTGTGAATTTGCCAGAAACAACACTCTACAGACATTTGTATTCGATTGCATCAAAAAAAATTTTGTAAGATTTATAATGCATGTGATTGATTCTTCTTTATTTTCTTGCTATTTCAACTTGTTCTGGCAGACCTTTTTTTCAGGTTATGTATGAGTGAACGGTTTGGGGACTCGACCAGATTCAAGCTCCAAACCACCTTACATGGGGGGATCTACACTCTCGGTTCTGCTGGGATAGCGATGCGTCAGGGTGCTGAGCTGCCACAATGGCCCACATCATATGTTCGGTAGAGTCGGAGCCCATGCCACCTGTTCCGTCCGTAGGTAAGAACGGATTCACCGGATCAACGTCACCCTTCCCATATTTAATTGCGATCAGAGCCGTCCGTACGCCAAGCAACGTGGATTTTTCTCTTTTTGCAGGAACACCGAGTTGAGCTGAGCTCACCGCCTTGATCCAAAACACCAGACCGATCCGTTCGAGACCGGTGCGTCGGATCTCCATTTCCAGTGGCTACCGCGGGGTATCTCCCACGAGCGTGGGTCCCACTCGCCAGGAGGCAACCAACGATGTGGGCCCCAAGGGAAATTCTGTCGTTACGATCGATGAACGGAGTGGGTTGGTTCACTTCAACCCGCAGAGGGGGTGTTTTTATTTTGATAATTTCATCAACTAGTCTCATGACTTACTGTTTACGGCCCTCCTTTTACTATTGACAATTTCTTTGTTGTCGATAGTCTCCTGCTAAAATAATTTTTTTTACGATTTACAATGTATTATCGATTTTTTTTTCCCTTCCCTCTTATTTCATTCTCGTCATCGCTTAGTCCAACCGCTCTTCAATTATAAGTGTAGGAGAAAGAAGAAAGAAGAGGAGGATTACTAAAAAATATATATTTATATTTATTTATAAAAAATTAGAAATATTAAAAAAATTAAAAATAAGATTATAAATAATAGCAGGAGATCATAGATAGTAATCTCCTAATAGTTATTTTAGGATTCCAAGCAAGGGAGCAGTATCTATACAGTTAGGATTATGATGAATAAAATAAGTGATTGTAAAAATAAAAATATGATTGATAATTAAGTTATATATATATATATATAATATATTGGGAGATGGTAATTGGGGACGGATTGTCAATATGAAAAAGTTTCCCAATAGCAAGTTCTATATTTATTACTGTTATATATATATTTTTTACTTTTATATAGAAAAGAAACGAGTGGGCACTTTGTTTTATGGTAGATTCTTGCTGTCTTTGGCCAACCAAAGAACGGAAATATCCTCTCAACACATACTTCTCTTCCGCTGGTTTCTTTGCTCAGCTTCTCTCAGATCCTTCCCGTCCTCCTGGAAATCGCAGCCCCTGTTCCATCAAATTTGAATCGAGTTTCCATTCTCTCCACCAAGAACCTATCTTTCACCACCTTTATGCTGGTCGGACCATAAAAATCCGATCTTGTTAATTTTTCCTACGTTGATTTCTTAGTTACTCATCAGATGCGGAGGAAATGGATGCTAAAGGGTGATGGTGAACAGCGGATGGTCATAGAAGGTCAGTTTTAAGAATTCTCACGCCCAAAGCCGTCGATTTTTCGTACTTGGATGGGCAAGATTGTTTCTTTCCCTTTATGCTTGATGTTAGACTACAACTTTTGGGGTTCAAGAGCGTGCTCTGATTTCAGCTTATAAGACGGAAAGGATTTGGCATACTTCGATGGTGAACATCCGAGATGTTTCTTGAAAATTGATTTATCTTTTCTTTTGCTCTGCGGCTTGTGGAAGTGCTTCTTTGGGAGCTGCATGTTCCTATCCACAGATGAAACTCTCGTGTGGTGGAGTCGACGAGGATCGTAGTTCTCCGAAAAGAGCAGTCTTTCTTTGTTCTGCATGCGATATGGTCGCCTAATTTCTGGTTTCTGATGGTCATCAACACGGCTTTATCGTTATTATCACCCAGTTTACTAATTTAATTCTTTTTCTTGAAATTTCTGATCCATCTTGACTTCCTTGGCTGCTGCTTCACCCAATCAAGTCTCTGATCTAGTTTCTTACTTGGGATTTCTTATTTTCATTGCATATTTCACCTCTTTGATGCTTCTTCATATGACTTTTTGATGCTTGATCTGAGTTCTTCTGTATGCCGTATTGGTAATTAGGTTTATCCTGGCTAATGTCCTCTCTGCTGCATCTTGCAATTGGTGGTTTCTTACTGGAAATTGTAGCATAACAGCTTAAAGGTGTAAAGATTGCAGTTCGGTTATTAGTGGCTATTGTAGATATAACGACAACAATATAATTCTTCTAGGATTTAAGCTGATTTCCCCTTAATCTTATTTTTTTTCCTTTTGCAGCATAGATAATCATCTGAGTTGTTTTAATTGCTTGTTTGGGTTTAATGGGTCGAGGCAGAGGAAAGGGGAAGAAATTGACAGTGGCCACTAGTAACGAGGACCCAGGGAGTGGTGATCAAGAGGTGCTCCCTGTATATAAGAGGAGAGGAAGGCCTCAGAAGCCGTTGAAGGATGACATTGATGTAGATGACACTGAAACAGTAGAAGGGAAAGACGATATGAAGCTTACTGCACCAAACAAAGAGCTTAAGGGTTCAACAGTGGCGGTTGGGAAGAAACGAAAGAGATATTCAAAAGCAAAAGAGAATTCTGATGCGATCATAGAGGAAAATGGTGTTGGATCAAAATCCAGAAACGAGGATTTAACAAGGTCCAATGGTTTTCGGCATAGTGGGAGCCGGCGTAAGAGCAAGCCTCATCGAGCTGCTGAAGCTGGAGTTGAGTGCAAGTGAGAAACTGATTTTGTTGTGTTTCTATCATTCCATTGTGAGACATTGCTGATGGTTGAGATCCTTTATGGTGCACTTCTTTTGTTTTAGTTGCCTGTCTTTCTTTTGTTTCAATTCTCATCTTGCTCATGAATTAACCAGAGGCTAGGGACTAGATATATGTTGTGACCATCTATGATCACTAAAGAACTTTAGGTTAATTTTATTTTCTCTTTGACGAGAGTTCTGAACATAAAGCTTCTTTTACATGCGATTTTATTTTATTTTATTATCATGCAATGTTTTCAATATTTTCGTGGGATACCTTTCAGCTTCTTGGGTTACATACATGGCATTTTATGCATATGCTAGATATATGGGGGATTTCTAGATGTCAGCCTTTCCCTTATCTGTTTCTACTGTAACTTAAGATCTCAATGAAAATTTTGATTGTATTACGTTTCAGGAAATTTTGGTTCCAAGCATTAGATTTATACTCGGATATGTCTTGTCATTGTATGTTTTTCTTTTTCCACAAAAGAGATCATTCATCTTTTTATATCTTGCTGACAAACAAAGATTTTATATGCTTTTCTTAGTAGGTTATGTACTTCGCAGTCCCTTAATTTGTCCTTTGGGTTATTGTGACACAGTTAGTAGTCTACTTTGGCTTCTAGGCATTAGTTTGTTAGATTATTTAACCTCATTGTAAATATTACTTAATGTTTATACTCAAATAAGAAAAGTGATCTAGAGATGCTTGAATTCTCATTCCTATTTAGATTTGTGATTCTTTAGGATAAATCACTCACTTCAGCATTTGTTGTGATGATGTAGCTGGGAAAACTTTGATTATGAACACAATTACTTAAGGTCTGAATACCAGCAAGATACTTGGAAAGTGATTCAGTGACTTGTTTGATCTGTGCTTCAGTCCATGTCGTCCTTCAATTGTAGTTGTATGAGATGATTTTTTTCTTGTATTATATAGGAACAGAAAACGCCATTCTTGAACTAAAATTTTGAATCAAGATCAACAAAAAGTCTTCTCATGGCACTGTCGCTAGCTGCAAACAAGGTAAGGAACGGATGAGTTATAATTGAAAGACTAACCTGTACATAGTAGAAAGCTTGTTTTGTTTAGATAGGATATCCTCATAAACTGTAGTTTCTAATGCTTCAGATGGTACAACAGTATGAGTAACAAAGTCAACTGTCTAGGTGAAGAAAACTCCATGTGTTTATCTCAAATTTGCACCTTTTTCACTTTCATACATGATATGCTAGGTGGCTATTTTTTAACTACTTTTGTTATAATAGTTTATCTGATACTTGGCATGTGAAAATGAAATTTGAGGTCTAATTTGGACTTTGTCAGCCTTGATCAATCTTTGATTTCAACCTGATCCAATGAGTTATCATAAACAAGTTGCATTATAACAGAGTTTAGAATTTGCATGAATATATGCCAAAAAAAAAATTCTCATTGATATAAATTAATGGAAGCAGAGAAATTCAGTCCTGCCTAATTAAGTTGAACTCGGACCTGCCGTTCTGCTGCCAAGGGTCCGAGTTTGTCATTCTGATTTGTAATGCTAATACTCATATTCTTCTTAGTTTTCTAGTTTGTCAGTCTGATTTTATTGGTATCTGTTTACAGATATCAAGAATTGAAACCACAGTTTAAATGAATTCTCCATCCTAGTTTCTATTGACCGAGTCAGCCTTTTCTGAGAGCCTAGAGTTCTACAGATCTCCTGCATAAGGCAGGGAATAGGCCCTAATAATACCAAGTAAACCGTCTGTGGACTCTTGTAGCTACTACATTTTCTAGAGATTGATAATTTTCTTGCTAAGATAATTTGACAGGAGCAGATTGAATGTGTCCCATCATTATGAAAATAATGAACAAGTATAAACCTTTGTTCATATTAGAGTTCCTTGGCCTTTTCATTTTCTATGACATCGTCATCTCTGACTTATGATGTACCGACGTGTCTTGCTATTTTCAGTTATGTTTTCCGAGGACTGATTTCTGCATATGTAGAATTACTTGAAATTTACATAAAGAATCATATTGAAGTGAGACTTTTGGCTGCATTCTTGTTCACATTCATGTATATCATAGAGTGCACGAAATTAAGGTACTGGCTTTTGACATGCAAGGAGTTTATAAATTATTATCAGTTAACTCTTGATGGTCTACAAAGGATAGGCGAGCAGACAATCTGAAGGATTGCACTGTCAATATATTTAAAGGAAGGATACTAATAGGCAAAAGCAAATTCTGTGGAATTTAGTAAAGCTACATGATAATATAATATGATGAAGGATTGCACTGAAAATTTGATCTGTTTGGTGATAATGATGCACGATAAACTATTGCTCAGTTGTTGTATAACTGTATATGTGCAAAAATATACAGAAGTTGAGGAAGGACACTCATCTGTTGAATTATTTATCTGTTTTGCCGATAATAAGTTGGATTTAAGAGGCAATAGGAAGTAAACTGAATCTGAATGATATGAATTGTTTCTTTTCCTATTACTTTTAGAACTGCACACTGAGAGCAAAACTAAAACTGTTTGAACCACTAGTACATACCATATACGAAAATATATACAAAGGTACTTTGAGGTGAAATTTTAATGCATAGAGAAGTTAAAAGAATCACTAATTGCTCCTTTTTGCTTCTGGGAATACCATGAAATTAGAAACTGGCTAGTATCAAGAGACGAATATCCATCAATTGTGGTGTACATGGGACTGAAAGGTGAAAAAATTCCCATGAAATCAATAGTGATGATGCCCTGCTGGACCACCATTTCCAATGTCCCTTTGAGCTCAGACTCGGTTGTAGTTTCTTCTAGTGTTCCCTGATCTTATTCTTAATCGTGATCTGCAGACAACATCAGTAGCAACATTCGTTTGATGTAGGTTTTTGTTTTGTTTTACGTAGTTCTGTGTTGACTTTTTGCATTTGAGGTCTTCATCCCTGCAAATTGTTTGTGTTGAATTTTCACGTTTCAGGCGCTGACATATGAAGCTCCTGTTAGGTTTGGTTCATCAAGACCGACTTCCAGAACATATCTTAAGGTGATTTTACAGAGGGTGTTTGATAACCCCATGTTGTAGCCCCAGCTTCTGGCATGGATGTTTGATTTGTTGCAAAGATGAAAGAAAACAAGAGAGAAGTTACCTTGGGACGGGTAATTTAGGTAGATTATCTTCTATTGATCAAGCAGAGAACATATCCAGGCTACGGTGCCTTTTGGATTCTTTGCACCTTTCTTGAAGCTGGAGTAGTTTGTTGCTTGATGAATTGTTATCTTTGGTAGAAGGATCCATCTGACTTCCTGTGCCGTGCCACAAGGGTCAAGCACGGCAGGATGCCAGTGGGCAAATGCACAGCAATCCAAAGCTCTGGAGATTTCAACCCTGGATGTGCCACGAAGAAGCAGATGTCCCTCGTCACAACTATTGCTCCATGATCGGATGTGACCATCGTTAACTTCATCCAGCTCCAGTTTTTGTGTTCGTCGATAGCATGGGTATTGAGAATTTGCACCTGTAGAGATGCCATGCTATTGAGAATTTGCACCTGTAGAGATGCCATGCTATTGAGAATTTGAACCTGTAGAGATGCCATGCTATTGAAAATTTGCACCTGCAGAGATGCCCTGCTATTGAGAATTTGCACCTGTAGAGATGTGAAAGAGAGACAGGACACCATGCGACGCAGGGGCGTTGTTGGTCCACGACTGCAATCTGCCCAGAAAGACGTGCAAAGTGCTGTAATGTGGTCTGCCGTCCTCCTCTGTTCCACACTGACCTCATTATATCAGTCCATGAAATCTATGTAGGAGATTTTTACCATTAGGAGACTTGCCGGGGCGGATGGATCCATTGCAAATGGAGGGCAGCAGTAGAAGAAACCTCGACTCCAGCACATTCAGAAGCTGAGTCTCAAATAAAAAGGAGTTTTGCCGGGAGTAAATGCCACTTCTCTTGTCTATTCTCATCGTTCGTATCGTTGTGTTATTCACCAAATCCAAGCTTGATTTGTTCCATCAACTTATTTACGAGGAAATCGTTCCATAAGATTTGATGTCGTTCGACCTAACTCGGTAGTGGATTGCTGAAACAGTGCACATCACCTGTCCTCTTGAATTTTGACAGCCTTTCTTTCTGCTCACAAGTTCAGCCAGACAAGGGCCATTAAAGTTTCTTGCTAGAGAGAGAGAGAGAGAGAAATGTGTCATCATTGTTCGTTGATGTACTAGAGTGTTTGAGACCACTTACATACACATGGTTTGCATTTAATTCTTTATCAGTGGCATGTATGTTTCCGACTAGTACTGTTGGTTTCAAACAACACTCAAAAAGTTATGGGCAGGAGGAGGATTTAGGTAGACCAACTCTCTACTGTACTTTGAACATAATATCTAGGTGTCTTGAGGTATGTCTCATCGTGTTATAAATTTGGTCCCTTGTGGTAGAAGAGATGACGAGAGTCTAGTGCTGGAGTTGGGATTACCTTAAGCAGGTTTCTTCTTCTGATGCCTACTTCCTCTCCTTTTGACTGATGCAACGGGCAACACAAATTATATCAGACGGACGATCTTTATCATAAAGCAAATAAGGTTATGTCAGATGAAGAAGTTGCTGCCTTTAGCTTTTCCGCCTCGGGATAACATGTGACCCATCTGACATTATATCGTATCATATCATATCATATCATATATATATATATATATATATATATATATATATATATATATATATATATATATATATATATATATATATTTCAGGCCACCACATGTGCTGCCATCTGACCATCTCTTCTGTGCGATCCTGTTTCTGGGAATTCTCGTTGCTTTGGGGTCTGCAATCCCTCTTCCTCTCTTATTCATCCTGATAAATATGTCAAGCTCGAAGATCCAAGGCTGAAGAGAAAAAGGAAGAGGTTTGTGTTTTGCTCGACCTCACACGCGCGCACACAGAGAGAGAGAGAGAGAGAGAGAGAGAAAGAGAGAGTTCTCATCGGATACCCCCCAAAGCACGTGCGTTAGCTCATTCTGCATACTTCTGCAAGCATCATTTACAGTAAACTCGGATCACAGCCAAGCAAAGTAGACGTGGGACAAGTTGATGGCCATAAGCTTCCGATCCAGCTAACCAAGTTGAGTTGACTTAACCCACAAATCACCTATTATTCTTCACGTCTCGACTGACGACACCTAAAGTTCCTCCGATACGAAATGGACAATACGAGGAGGCAAAGGGCCAAAGTGGTCGGCGGTGAAGCGTCAAAATCTTTGGTCTCCCATCTGAGACTCTCTCACTCCAACTTTTAAGCTCGTACGTTTTTCTATGATGCTTGCAATCACAACCTAAGCGAAGAGAGAGAATTCCACCAATCACCAACAAAAAATACAAAAGAAAGAATTCCACCGATCTAATATAATCTCTTGCAACGATGAAGATTTGGAATTCTTTCTTCCTCATCGCCTGATTCTGATTTTGATTCTGCCATGCTGATATCACACATACTAACAGGTTTCCTCTGGAGTTCCGTGAACGAGGTGGTCCAACACATCCCAAGTCTCTCATGCCCAAAAACACACAACACTGAATAAAATGAATCAACTGTGTCGGCAAGCCCAGTTCCATTAAGCATAGTGTCCGATGATTATTAAACGAAGATAGATCTGCACAAGCCTTGAATCCATCAAATAGTTGCTCAGTTCTGCGTGCTTTCTTGAGTCGGACAAGGAAAAGCCTGACGGTTTAATTCCCTCATCCTCAAATTAATGCATCCATTAGTTTCCTAGATTTGCAGTCGGTTCCCAAGGAGCCAGGGATGAAGACCCAGGACGGCCCTCCCATCAAATCCAAAGCTCCTTCCAAGAAGATTCTCCTCCAGTGAGATTCTTCAGTCGCACGACTCAATAGCAGAGGAAAGAAAGAAGCACGTCTTCTTCCATCAAAGCAAAAGCAAAAACAGATAGATACACCAAAAGTTGCTTTTCCGAGACATGCACACACACATACATAAATGTATATCTTAAGAAAGCAGAATGTCCCCAACTCCATGTCACAAGCAACTGTACAAGATGAAGGTCTTTATTAGAAAGCGGAAATCCTATTCAGAGGCCACCAAAGAAGGACCGTCGTCACCGTTCATCCTCAAGCTGTTGTAGTACAGAGGCATCCCCAAGCACGATCTCTTGGCCTGAATGCTTTCCAGACTGATGGTGTAATGCCGCAAATGAAATAGCTCAATGTGGCAGTGGCAGCTTTGTGAGGCAGCAGAAAGACACAAAAACCCTTCTTCTAGCCCACTTGCCCCCGCCGTCAGGGCCCGCTCTTCCTTGGAGAAGCCAACTCCCCTTTTTAGGCCGCCTGCTGGTCTCTGAGTCCATGGATGGGCTGTAGCGAGTGTTGCAACTGTGAAGATGGACTCGAGCTCTCTCAAGGCCTCTGCGACCTCGAGTAGCTCCAGTGATCCTCCCCATGGGCTCAAGTATGGGCGAAAGATCTACTTTGATGGTGGCAGCGGGGGGAGTGGGAGCTCCTCCGAGACACCGTCGGCTCCGGCGACGGAGGCGGCCACGCCACCGCCTCCGACGAAGAAGGGGAAGGGGGTGGCGCAGGGAGGTCAGCACCAACCACCTAGGTGCCAGGTGGAGGGGTGTAATGTCGATCTGACGGGGGCTAAGGCATACTACTGTAGGCACAAAGTTTGTGGGATGCACTCCAAGGCACCTAAGGTTATGGTTGCAGGCTTGGAGCAGAGGTTCTGTCAGCAGTGTAGCAGGTAAAGTTTGCTTCTTAGTTTGTTCTTTGAGTTCTCGTAGGCCTTCTCTTTCCCTAAAGCCAATATTATTATTCTTCTCTTTCTTTTGGTACGCCCCCTTCCGAATCTGGTTTGGAGTATAGAAATTTGTGAAATAGATGTTGTTGTTGTTCTTGATTTGTGAGCTAAACCATCCTGCCTGTGAATGCTAATAAAGAGTCCTGTTTTATGGTCTTCTTGTGTAGGAATGGGATTTACTAATCTATTTTATTTATCTATAGGCTTTGTTTAAGGTAATATGCCTTGTGTAAAAAGCAAAAAAATAAAATGATCATAGTGAGGAACATGCTATTGTTTGTGAAAGAGGTCATCTCCATTTGATAATATCGTTTATTAGATAGTGAATAAGTGATTTTGTTGGGTTGAATGCTGGACGAACTTTCGAGCGCGTTTAATATCATTTATACATGTTGTCCCCCCCCCCCCCTCCCCTCCTCTTCTTTAATGTTTGCTGTTCTGGTTGGTCTTTTGTAATTTTCTTCATCTTTTGATATTTGTTTGATGTGTACAACTACTGGGTTTATATCCTTTGCGATATCTTTGGATCTGAGAGTTCCATGTTTCGTGATTATGACCACCATCTTCTTCGGAAAATTAAGCTTCAGAAATTTTCTCTCGATTTTTATTATTTTGGGAAACAACCTCTATATTTGTCTCTGCAAAATATCATGACTCAGTATTTGTTTGCTGATTTCATCAACATCTGTTGCTGTGTGCTTGAGTTGTTAGTTTAGAACCTCGAAATGTAGCTTGAAATCCATTTCACTTCTTGTTGATATGGACATGATCCATAATACTCCATAGAAGAATATTATGAGTTCTTTGTGTGTCAATTAAAGAACTGTACTTGTTGTGAGAGTTCCTTATTGTAGCAGTCACCTTTTGATTTAAAGGAAAAGTTGTATGATAGGTGTTTCCAGAATGGACAATTCATAGTGTGATTGTCTTCTGATCCCAATTTAATGATTTTATTAATGGTTCAGGTCAGTGATTTAAAAAGCGCTAGGCGTCAAAATACGTCAGGTCCAAAAACGCTCGAGGCACTAGGTGCTAAAATATAAAAACTATATAATATAATTAATAAATATAATATTTAAATAGTATGTTATTAAATTAAGAAAACCTAAGGTACAAAATCACAATGTCATATTAACAAAAAGTCTCAAAATTTAAAACAATAAAATTTTACATCCAAGTCATTCATCATAATCAATATTATCGTCATTTTCACACAAATCATCTTCATTGAATTCGTCCTCTTACTTTTTATCAAATATGTTTCATTCTCTATGTCTTCAACAATAGCACGAGCCGAGCTTGATGCTTTTGCACTCATTTTTCTCTTTGTCATCTGTCTTGTATATATTTGTAATTCTCCAGCACTTGAAGCTCTTGTCACATCTCCCATATCAATCTACCCTTGTATGATAGGTGTTTCCAGAATGGACAATTCATAGTGTGATTGTCTTCTGATCCCAATTTAATGATTTTATTAATGGTTCAGGTCAGTGATTTAAAAAGCGCTAGGCGTCAAAATACGTCAAGGTCCAAAAACGCTCGAGGCACTAGGTGCTAAAATATAAAAAATATATCAATACATTTATCTAAATAAATAAATAAATAAATAAATAAATAAATTGAAACAAAAATATTTAGTGATCCTTACATGCTCAAAGATACTCCAGTTTCACTCATAACCCGAAGCACTACATGTCAAACTAAGTACTTTGATAGCAAATTACTGTAAGTTCGGGGTGGAATTTCGAAATAGACTCCACCATTCAGTTACAAAATTTATGTTATTATTAGCAATAACATAGTAACATACTATAGATGAAATTAATTATATTAAATTATTAATACTTGGAGGCGTAGTTGTCTTGGATCGAACTGCCATTGGAATTCCAAAAAGACCTTCGGCATTTTTATATAGAGATAATTCACGAATAATCTTATCTTGCATCTCAAGGTTTGGAACTAATCTTGTAACGCACTGATATAATCGATCCAAAACTTCTACATTAAACCCAACATATTTAATCTTATAAAAGAATTCAGGGTTCAAATAATATCTTACTGCATATAAGGGATGATGAAATTGATAATTCCATCTTCGTTAATGATTATAAAACTTTTCTCATATTTTTCTTCATTTTCCTTAACAGACCTTTTAATCATCTCATTTGCTCTATCCATAGCCTCATAAATATATCTCATTGCAGGCTTATTTTCATTTTCCACCAAACAAAGGACTCGAACAAGAGGGTCATTACCTTTAATATATAAACTATATGATTCCAAAAGGATAACATTAAGATGATATCAATAGCCTTCTTGCCTTTTGTTTTTTTTTGCCCACTGACTTGTCACCCATTTCTCAAAGGTAAACATATTTCTCAGATTATGTTTTTGACGATGTATGCTCTATAACGTCAAGAATGAAGTAGCAAATCAGGTGATACCATATCTCATTAATTCTTTGTTGCCTGTGAATTCTCTCATCATATTTAAAGTCCCAATATGATTATAAAGAAACTCAACAATAAAAATTATCATTTCTAAAGTTTTTTTGATATTTGAGATCTTTCCAATATCCTCTAACATTAAATTAATATAATGTGTTGCACATGGAGTCCAATATAAGTGGTCTTTTCCTAAGAGAAAGGATAACAAAAATGATAAGACTTAAGAGTTTAACATATTTAATTAAAGATAAAGTAATTAAAAATTTAAAAAATTTAAAAGATGAATATTATCAGCTAATACATAGTTGTTTTCATTGTCGGTTATGACTTGAACGACATTTTGTTCTCTAATTTCTTCCACGAACTTGTCAAGTAAATTATATATCTTGTCTTTAGATTTTACAAAAGATGAAGCATCTATTGACTTTACAAATATAGTCCCTAAAGAACAGTTAATCATAAAATTAATTATACTACTACGTCTTCTGTCAGTCCAAGCATCTAACATATTAGAGCAATCATATGTTGCCAATGATTCTTTATGACCCTTTAATAAGTCAATTTGTATAATTCAACTTTTTTTACAATAATAAAACTCACATCTCATAATAACTTGGAGGTTTTAGTCCCTCACCATATCTTCCAATAGCTTTAATCATTTCATTAAAACTGTCTAAACGAGTTGTACCAAGGGGAAGACCAGCCTAATAGAAGAAGCGAGCAATGTGTTGAATTATTCTTCCTCTTATTTCTTTATCACAAGCATCACTTATATTTGTTTATCTAAATTTTGACCCTCCTGCTTGCCCTTGTTGCTTCTGTGATCCTTGAAATATATATAGATCCATCGGTCCTTTTTTACCCTTCTTAGTACTCATAACTTTTTTTCCTTTTTTATCATATACTTTTTTCCCATTTGGGTTAATACTCATAAAATAATCTTCTTCTTCATCCCTGAGATGTTCAACATTATCTTATAGTAAATTCCCGTAAGATTCATTCTTTTGCGTCTTCTTTTTATTCATATAACTCAACAACTCTTCTTTTACCTCAGGTGGACACTTTTTGCAAGTTGTTGCATTCTTAAAATTTCCTACTAGATGTTGTTTTGCACAAAAAATACCACCTCTAGTAGTCTTATTGCAAAACATGCAAGTCACTGCATTAGGATCTTTCGGATCCTTTAGATAATTATACTTCCATGTAGGATCTTTTTTTATGTCATTGGAGAATCTATTGAGTTGCTTTGTGCACTTGTCATTTATCTTGAAACATAATAATAATTTCAAATAAATAAAAATTAACACTATAAAAATAAAAATAATATATTATTAATCTAATAAATAAAAATATTGTTACTAGTGTACAGTTAGCAGTTTACTGTTAATATACTATTAACAGTATACTATTGAAATGAGAAGAGTGTGAGTAAGAGGAAGATCGAAGCTACTGACTGAGAGCAGCGGTAGCAGTAGCGGCAGCAATAGCAACGAGCAGTGGCAGCTGTAGCAGCGAGCAGCGGCAGTGGGAGCGGCGAACGACGACAGTGGCAACGATAATGGTAGCAGCAAGTAGCAGCAGCGGGAGCGGTGATAATGGCAACAACAGTAGGAGTGGCGAGTTGCGATAGTGGCAGTGGCAGCGGTAGTAGCAAGCAACGACATTGGGAGTGAGGAGCGATGATAGTGGCAGCGAGAGCGGGAGCGACGAGTAGGATTAGAGTTGGGAAGTCGTGAGAGGAAGGTTGATATCGGTACTTTAGTTGGTTCGATTAAACCAACTAAAGCATTGGAGACCGAACCAGACCTAAAACGCTAGTTCAGTCACCCGGTTTAACCGAGAAGCTCGCCCAAAGCACTCGGCACCTAGGCTCGGGTGAGCACCTAGGCGGCGCCTCATTGAAGCGCGTCGCCTGGAAATGAAGCGAGGCGCTCGGGCCCCACCTCGCCTTGCTCGAGCGCCTATTGAAATCGCTGGTTTGGGTTAAATTTAATTGCTGAAAGCAAGTATATACGGTCGGACCGTCCCCCCTACACTTCACACTTTGATTTATAAAGTTTTGAAAACAAATTCACCTGTTTTTTTTTTACTGAATCTCGTATTTTGATAATGAAACCAATTGATAAGTGTTTATGTTTTAATCTGCGTTTTAAGTGACGTAGGATGCTTCGATCAGGATGAGACAATTAAAGAAGGAAGAATCATGTTGTGTCGAAGGAAAACATGTCAGAAGATTGGACGTCGAGCCGGAGGATCGGTCGACATATCGACAAAAGGCTTCGGGCTAAGAAGAGCGGATATTGCGCCAAGGATATCGGAGTTACGGAGTCAATTGGCCGATTGGGCAATAGGCCGCAAGAGAGGACGATGCGCCGAAGAATCGGACGAAGCATCGAGGGACCAATGATATGCCGGACAACATGATTAATGCTTAGTATTAATTGTCTAGATTAAAGTGTGTTTTACATTTGCAGGATTAACTACGATAGCAAGGCATGAAGCAAAATGAAGTCTCGGATTGAAGGACGCGATTACGTTAGGAGTTTGAGAGTTCGTCGAAAGTCCGGACGTTTGTCGGAAGTTCTAGCGGAACCAGCCAAGAAGTCTCGGAGCTTGCCAGAGAAGCTCGTCGGAACTTGCTAAGAAGATCGTCGTGAAGTCTATGAGCTTGCCAGAAGTCCACCGGAACATTGCCGAGAGATCGTCAGAAGTTCGTCGGAAGATCACCGGAAGCTCGCCGGAAGAAACCAAGGCATAGGGACTTGTTTAGCTTAAGTATGTCTTAGATTTTGTAGTTAACACGTAACTGGGATTAGATTTGGGCCAACCCAATTATGGGCTAGTTGGGCCCATGTAAGGACTGTGTTGGGCCCAATGAGAGGCCCAAACAGTGACCCAAGAGGCTGCACCATCGTGGCACAGTCTTCGAGATATGTTAGGCGGTGGTACCGCCCAGACAGTCTCTGAGAGGCTGCAGGCGGTGGTATCGCCAGCACCCGGGAAACCCGGGATGAGATGTTTTTAAGCTCCAAGTTTGAATCCACTTGAAGCCTATAAATAACCCCTCTCATCCCTGGGTAAAACAGAGAAGCACAGAGAATTCAAAAGTGTGAAAATGCTGCTGCAATCTCTTGAGAATCCTCTTATTCTACTCTAAGTTTAGATTTCTGTTTAAGAGAGGAGTGAGTGCTTATAAGGGTTGTCTTCTAAACCCGTAAAAAGGAGAAGAGGGGTGTAAAAGGGTAGTTGATCTTCGCCTGTTGAAAGAAGATCGATAATGGATGCCGATGGCCTCGACGAAAGAGGAATCGGAGGAGTGGATATAGGTCGACGACGACCGAACCACTATAAATCGGTTTACGTTTCTCTTGTGCAATTTACCTTAATGTAAACCTCTTTACTTGCTTACTACCTTCAATACATTTACGAACATGAGATTTCAAGTTATCTTCTAAGTTCGGTTTTTATCGTACGAAGATTTTACGAAACCGACGTTTTTACCACTGCACTAATTCACCTCCCCTCTTAGTGTCGATTGCTTTCCTAACAATTGGTATCAGAGCCCCATTTTCTATTTTGGTTTAACACCCAAATAGAAATGTCTTTTTTCGGCTTTCAAAAGGGTCACTCTCTCATTCGTCCTCCCTTTTTCAATGGGACAGACTACACTTATTGGAAAACTCGAATGAGAGTTTTCTTACTTTCACTGAATCTCGATTTATGGCACATAGTCGAATTTGGTTTTCAAATGTCTTCTCTTCCAATGAATCATTGGAATGATTTGGAGAAGAAGACTTTTTCTCTAAATGCAAAGGCTATGAATGCCTAGTTTTGCGCCTTAAACAAAAACGAATTCAATCGAGTTTCTTTATGCGAAACGGCTTTTGATATTTGGCACATTCTTGAAACTACACATGAAGGCACTCGTAGATTAAAAGTTTCGAAGATTAATCTTTTAATGCATGATTTTAAATTGTTTCATATGAAACCAAGCGAAACCATTGTTGACATGTACACCCGTTTTACGGATGTCGTTAATGATTTAAAAGCTCTTGGCAAATGCTTTTCGAATTTTGAATTCGTTAACAAGATTTTAAGATCTCTTTCTAAAAATTAGAATTCGAAAGTAACGACAATACAAGAATCAAAAGATTTGAATTATTTTCCAATTGAAGAACTAATTGGGTCTTTAATAACCTACGAAATGACTAATGTGGCACTTGACGAACATGAGAACCACCTTCCAAAGAACAGGAAGGATTTTGAACTTGGAACACTTGAAGACCACTCGAGCATAAGCTCAAGTGATGGTGAACTTAAACTACTCATAAAATTCAAAAAGTTAATGAAACAAAAATTAAAGAACAAAAAGAACGCAATTACTTGCTATGAACGCAAGAAGAAGAACACAAATTGGAATGAATCAAGCTCATCTGAAGACGAGGAGAAAATCAACAAAGGCAAGGTGGCAAACTACGCCTTAACGGCTTTCGACGATAAGGTAATCAAAATGCCTTTGATTTATTTCGAAATTATATGATGCTTTTCATGAATTAATTTTAATTTAGTTTAGAATAATTATTTTTCTTCAAAATTATATGTTTAAAAATGAAAATACAAAAATTATGATCATGTTAGTAATTTTGAAAATGATAATGAAAATTATATGTTTAAAAATAAAAATGCAAAAATTATGATCATGCTAGTAATTTTGAAAATGATAGTGAAATATTTTACACCATCATATTCTTCCCTTCTTCTTTCTTGTTTACAATGATAAAATGGAGAGAAATTTTGATCATGCATGGTAGGATATAATTTGACAAAATTAATACCATCATGATTTAAAATGTTATGATTTGTTACCAAAATGACGTATCATGAATGCTTTAAATGATGAATGTTTGGTATCATGATCAAACTATTAATAAATGTTTAAAAATTTTAATATTTTAGTATCATGTATAATATGCTCATAGTGATGATTGATTTATTTTTCGATATCGAGCATGAAAAATGAAATGTATGGTTTTGAAATTGTGCATGTTTTAATTTGAAAATATAATGATGCACAAATAAGATTGATACATACCTTTGTCATGATTTAGAAATTGATGAAAAGGGATAAAGAGATACAAAATTGTATTCTTCCCTTCTTTTCGACAATGACGAAGGGGGACCAAAACTTGCTAGAAAGCAAATTTACTAGCTTGTACAATTCAAGAAGAGTGCAAAAACATGCTAGCTTGCTCATTTCAAAAGAGAAGCAAAGAAGTGCTATCTTGCCTATCTCAAGAAGCAAAAATGTTAACTTGCACATCTAGCAAAATTTACAAACCTGTATATTTCAAGAAGCAAGAGTTGCTTTCTTGAACATCTCAAAATTGCTAGCTTGCATGTTTTAAAATGTTGTAAAATTTTTGCTAGCTTGTATATTATAAACTTGCTATCTTATTACCTTGCATATCTAAAACTTGATAGCTTGCATGATGTAACACTTGCTAAATTGAGGATTTTCTAGCTATAAATTGCATGATGATAAAACTTGATATTATGTTTTCATGCAATAATTTGAAATTATGTCCAAACACATAAGAGGTACACTTCTCCTTTTTGTTGATGACAAAGGGGGAGAAGTATGATGATGTTATGCATAATTTTATGATAACATGTTGCTTGGATTTGTGAATCCAAGAGTTCTATAAATATGCCATATTGATAGAGGGAGTTTGTTTAAACTCCAAGAGTTTGTTTTTAACTCCGTCATAAATTGGTTGTCATCATCAAAAAGGGGGAGATTGCTGAATCTCGTATTTTGATGATGAAACCAATTGATAAGTGTTTATGTTTTAATCTACGTTTTGAGTGACACAGGATGCTTCGATCAGGATGAGACAATTAAAGCAGGAAGAATCATGTTGTACCAAAGGAAAACATGTCAGAAGATTGGACGTCGAGCCGGAGGATCGTCGACATATTGACAGAAAGCTTCGGGCCATGGATTCGGGCATCGGGCCAAGAAGAGCGAATATTGCGCCAAGGATATCGAAGTTGCAGAGTCAACTAGCCGATTAGGCAATAGGTCGCAAGAGAGGACGATGGACTAAAGAATCGGACGAAGTGTCGAGGGACCAATGACATGCCGGACAACATGATTTCTATAATTTTTCATGACTTTTACAAGTGAAATGGCAGACGTGAACTTAAGGAGATTGAAACTATTGTTATTTGACTAAAACAGCCAAAATTATCGAAGTTGCTGATATTGACGAGAACAATAATTTCCCTGTAATAATAATGTCCACTAAGTAGAAATTTGTACTAATGTTGTCATTTTTAGTGCATGAGGTATGTACATTATAGGAATGATCAGTTTGTTGATTCTTTACCATGAGCCTGTCATCACATGAATGTCATGACTGTCTCAGGTGCTTTCTGAGTTTCAATTTCTGTGTCAACATTAGGGGCCAATTAGGCCCATGTAAGGATTGTGTTGGGCCCAATGAGAGGCTCATACAGTGCCCTAAGAGGTGACACCGTCGTGGCACAGTCTCCGAGACTGTGTCAGGTGGTGGTACTGCCCAGACACAGTCTCCGAGAGGCTACAGGCGCTGGTACCCAGTGTCAGGCGGTGGTATCGCCCAATGTCAGAACTGCTGGGCGGTGGTACCTCCTGCACCCGGGAAACCCGGGATGAGATGTTTTTACGCTCTAAGTTTAAATCAACTTGAAGCCTATAAATAACCCCTCTCATCCCTGTGTAAAACAGAGAAGCACAGAGAATTCAAAAGTGAGAAAATGCTGCTGCAATCTCTTAAGAATCCTCCTATTCTACTCTAAGTTTAAATATTATCCAAATGATGTTTATGAAGTCTTGTATCCACTAACTTATTCCTAATTGCATTTGGTATTTATGAGGAGTCCATTATCTTCTCCTCATGACTACAAATGAATTTGCACAAATACATTTGAAACCCTAATTGAACATGACTTGGAAACTTTGACAGTAACCTATTTACAATTCTTGTTTGTGTATGCTTGACAAGGATTTTGTATTACAGATGGCTCTAATCCAATCAGACAAGACGGTTTGGAATGGCATATTGTGATAAGAAATTCCATCTGAATTCAGTTCTGGTCAGGATTGTGCATTTCCAATTTTTTTGGCTGAAATTGATTGGTGGAATATGATTTATAGATGGAAATGGATTGGCGTGATGGATCAAATTGACCAAAACATGATTTCTATAATTTTTCATGACTTTTACAAGTGAAATGGCAGACGTGAACTTAAGGAGATTGAAACTATTGTTATTTGACTAAAACAGCCAAAATTATCGAAGTTGCTGATATTGACGAGAACAATAATTTCCCTGTAATAATAATGTCCACTAAGTAGAAATTTGTACTAATGTTGTCATTTTTAGTGCATGAGGTATGTACATTATAGGAATGATCAGTTTGTTGATTCTTTACCATGAGCCTGTCATCACATGAATGTCATGACTGTCTCAGGTGCTTTCTGAGTTTCAATTTCTGTGTCAACGTTGCATTCAATAGGCAGATAGGATTGATTACACATCCTACTGTGGGAACCAAGGAGACACTTTTGTGTTATTAACGGGCAATATCTCATTTATCAAATTCATATCAAGTGTGCTTCTAACTATGTGAGAATTTTCTTCATTATTTATCATATAATAAATGAAGTACATCTTCCTTTCTGATTAATTACATTTGAGAGGTCTGACATGAGGTTGAAAGCAAGTAGTGGAATTCTCACAGAAGCCCCATGAAGCATTTTGATGTGAGTTGTACTTTATGGCCTACCCATTTTGGTAGAAAGCCTGGTAAATGGTGATGATGCTGATTACGATAGGCAGTATTATGCTCATTCTGGCTCTAAATTCATTGTTTTGGTATGGTAAATATTTTTTTCTTATTTTGCAGTTTGTTTTCTGAGAAATTTAGCTCTTTAAATAACGTTTGCGTTTTCATTACCGTGGCTACTGAATTACAGGTTTCATCAATTACCTGAATTTGACCAAGGAAAGCGCAGTTGTCGCAGACGTTTGGCAGGACATAATGAACGCAGAAGGAAGCCACCTCCTGGGCCGTATGGCCGCTTTGCATCATCCTTCCATGGTCATAAGCAACTCACTGTGGCGGAATTCACATTATTATACCTGTAGCCTTCTAATATGCTAATAATATGTTTTGTTCACAGAACAACCTAGTGGATTCAGAAGCTTTCTGATGGACTTCAGTTACCCAAATCTATCAAGTAGTAGAAGAAATCCAACTGCAATTGCTGGTGACGGGGTGGCCACTAATGAGTGGCACAGGGGCTTGGATGCTTCACCTGGTGCGGTGGCACTACATGGTACCCATAGGTGCTCTCAAGGACCTGCAGCAGGAACGTTATGCTCTACCATGGAAATTCCAAAAGGTGAATGTCTTGCAGGCGTCTCTGACTCAAGCTGTGCTCTCTCTCTTCTGTCAACACATCCATGGAGTAGCAGCTCTGCCAGGAATGGTGCTCCGGTAATCCCAGCAACCAGCATCTTCGACAGCCCCCGAACAGTCGATTCAGTCATCCCTAGCAATTACGTTACCAGCTTATGGGGGGTCAGAGATCATGGAGGCAGGACTAGCTCACAGAAGGTCCTCCGTGATATGGGATCAGTGGAAGCAACCGCGACAGTTGATGCTCATTTTTCAGGTCAGGTAGAGTTTGCTCTGCAGGAAAATGGACAGTGTCTCGACGACAGTTTGGGTAGCGCATATGGCCATTCAGGTCTTCGCATGCACTGGTCGCTGTAGACTCTATAATCAATTTATGTCAAAGGAACCTAATCATGAGGATTGGATGGAGCATCACGAACTAAAGCTTTCATAATGCGTAGTTCTAGTTCTAAAGATCTTATGCCTCTCAACTATTATATGAAGCTTATGTTACTAAGAAGCAGCATTAGTATGTTGAGATGTGTGTTTGCTAATATAGCTTTGACAATGTTGAAGTCACCTAATTCTGCATTTTCATCTTCCGGTCATTGCTACACTTGTTGCCTTTTCCATTCATCCATTCATGGAAATTAAATTAAATTTTTTTTTTGCATAATATATATCTTCCATTTCAATATTAAAATCTCCCATATATTAGTTTAACTTAACTACAAGGAAATCATGGTTGTTGGTAAGGCATATTCTGGATTTCAGTCACGTCACAACTCGCACTGCATCACACTCTCGCCAATTCAACACGAGGGAGTACTTCCTCATACCGAGGGGCACTCCTGTCCCGGAAAGCATGGGACGGTGTCGTTCCGTTCATTCTGGGTAGCGGTCGCACAAAGTTATCATCTCGCCACTCGGGGATCGGTCGTCGCACCAAATTCGCGTACAATTGATCCTCGTGCAACAATATAAAAGCCCCTGATCGGCACTTGGCCCAGGGGTAAAAAAGGAGAGGAAAGAAACCAACCACTAACTTAATCTACGAGGGGCCAAAGTCGGAAACCCCTCGACGAGGGCCTTCTTTACAGGAACTTGGCTGCCCCCGGAAGCGTGACTGTCCCGACCGAGAGACGTCCTCCCACAGACGGTATCAGCGTCCCGACCGAGAGACGTCCTCCCACAGACGGTGTCAGCATCCCGATCGAGAGACGTCTTCCCACAGATAGTGTCAACGTCCCGACCGAGAGACGTCCTCCCATAGACGGTGTCAACATCCCGACTTTCTAACATAATCGGCTCTAGCACTTCTTCCAACTAATCCAAAGCCCCTGACATCGACCTAAGGACCAAGCCGTACTGACTCATCGGCCACGGCGAATTAGTCCACCAACATTTTGGTGCTAGAAGGAGGGCCGATGTCGTAGGAGCGCCTCGCAGGAGCTCACCTTGAGGGAGGACCATCGACTGATCACCCCATTTTCGGACCTAGTGATCAGCCCATCCCCATCCCCAAGGATGGAGGCATTCCGACTTCGACGCCAAATTGCTACTGGCGATTGTTCAATGATCCGAGACTCTTTCCTCCTGGATATACTGTAGGACCCTCGGCCGTTTCGCCCGAGGCGTTCCTCGGCCATTTCGCTCAAGGCGTTCGTTGGCCTGGCCAAGCAAGTACAAACTCTGGTTGGAATGATGCAAACAATCGTCCCACTCATCCCGCAGATCGTGCAATTAGCGGCTCCCCCGACCGACCCGACACCACAGGGGCTAAATAAGGAACAAGTCAGGATAGGGGAAGCCCGAGAGCAGACTGCAACCCCAAGAAACCTTCCCGAACAGAGCGCGCTCGCACCTTGCCGAGCTGCTCCATCACTCCCCGAGCTCGACACCTTTTCATTAGACTCGACGGACGACTCATTTAGGGTCTAGCTATCCATGGTCAACCGTCGCCTAGGCGAGTTCCAGCGTGAATTCTAGAAGTTGTGCGGTGAGACAGTCAGAAGCAGCTCGGGTGGATCCCATTTGCTCAGGAAATCCAGGACAAGCCTGTGCCTCTCAACTTCAGACTCCCGGCATTAGAAACATATGGCGATGGCTCCGACCCCACGGAACATGTCACCGCGTTTCAGGCTCAAATGACCATTTACGGCACCTCTGACACCCTAATGTGTCGGGCATTTTCGACTACCTTCAGAGGACCGGCACGGCCGCAATGGCCACGCTACTCGTGTTATCCCAACGCAAGGATGAATTACTTTCCCAATTCGTGGCATGTTTTGCTGCTGAAATCCGAGGGTTTCCGGACATTCATCCCTCTCTGATCATGCAAGCATTCTTGATGGGCCTCAGACCCTCGAGGTTCTTTTGGTCGTTGATCGAGAAGCCGCCCGCAACCATCCCCGGGATGCTCTAACGTGCCAACCAGTACATTGTCGCCGAAGCCCTAATGGCAGGAAGGCACAAGGAAAGCAAGAGGTCGAGGATGGAACATGCCTGAGGAACAACTTTGGGATCACCAGCAATGCAACCCCACAGGAGGCCCAATCGACCCGAGCAACTACTCCCAAGGCCCCCACCTCTGCTTTTGAACACTTATCATACCGAGATCTTTCTCCAGATCAGGGAGAAAGGGCTCTTGTGACAACCCAACCCCTTGAAGGCTACTCACAAAGATCGATCTAAATATTGCAGGTTCACCAGGACTACGACCATGATATGGAAGATTGCCATGACCTCCGAAATCAAATTGAAGAGTTGATCTGGAGGGGCCACCTCGGGTGCTACCTCAAAGAACCAAGGGAAGCATCGCTGCATCCTAAGGGCCTAATCGAGAAGCAAATCGACATCATCACTGATGGGCGGGCTATTGGCAACAACAACACAATGGCAAAAAAGGCCTATGCCGGCAGCATGGTGGAGAAGCGCCCCTGACTTGAGTTCGAGCTCAAAATCACCTTCGGAACTGAGGAGGTTGAATGCTCCCACCATGACGACGCTTTGGTGATCTCAATCCAGATCGCTAATACTCGGGTGAAGAGAGTGATGGTCGACACCGGGAGCTCCGTCGACGTGCTGTATCTCGACGCTTTCAAGAGGCTTGGCCAAACTAATGAGGACCTCACCCCCATGGCGTTGGCCCTCACCAAATTCACGGGGGATTCCATCTCCCCACTCGGGACCACCATCCTCCCTATTACCATCGGGGAAGAACCGAGAGCTAAGACGACGATGACTACCTTTATGGTATTTGATCTTCCCTTGACCTACAACATCATCCTCGGCCGCTTGACACTTAACAAACTGAAAGCAGTGGTCTCCACCTACTACCGAGCCATCAAGTTTCCGACTTTAGCGGGGGTCAAGGTATCCCGAAGCGATCCCAGAGAAACAAGGCGGTGCTATCTTACGGCGGTCACTCTTCCGGAGAAGTCATGGCCCTAGCAAACCCCGGATCCCCACGAGGAAGCCAAGATATTGACACACCTGGAACCGCCTAAACAACTCACCGAAGTACCCCTGAAAATGGATCTGCCCGACTTGACCATGAAAGTTGGAGCAACACTCCTTGAGGCAAACCAGCTCCAGCTCATCGATTTCCTAAAGAGAAATGCTGATGTGTTCGCATGGTCCTCAAAAGACATGCCCGGAATCAATCTAGGGGTAGCCTAGCATTACCTCAGCATCCACCTCGAGGCTCGGCCAGTGAAGCAGAAGCCGAGGAAGTTAACCCCTGACCGACAGAAAGCAATCAGCGGCGAGGTAGATCACCTTAGATAGGCTGGGTTTATAACCGAGGTGAAATACCCCTGGTGGTTGTCAAATGTAGTCCTTGTTAAGAAACACAACGGAAGCTGGAGGATATGTGTTGACTACACTGATCTCAACTGAGCATGCCCCAAAGATTGCTATCCACTCCCAAGAATAGATCAGTTGGTGGATGACACAGCAGGATACGAACTTCTAACATTCATGGACGCATTCTCGGGATATAACCAGATCTGGATAGCACCGCAAGACCAGGAACACACCGCCTTCATTACTGATAGGGGAGTATATTATTACAAAGTAATGCCCTTCAATCTGAAAAATGCTGGGGCAACGTATCAAAGAATGGTCAATGAGCTATTCAAACAATAACTTGGGAGAAACATGGAGGTGTACATTGATGACATAATCGTGAAAAGCAAGTCGGCAAGCACACACCTAGCCGATCTAGCAGAGACCTTCCAGACCCTCAAGCGGTTTGACATGCGCCTGAATCCTTCGAAGTGTGTCTTCGGGATCCATTCGGGGAAATTCCTCGGGTTTGTCATCCACCAGAGAGGAATAGACGCCAACCTGGAGAAGGTTCGGGCCATAATAGAGATGCAACCTCCTCGCTTGATCAAGGAAGTGCAGTGCCTCGTTGGGAAGCTGGCAACGCTCAATAGATTTGTGTTGCATTCAGGAGACAAGTGCCTCCTTTTCTTCCGAGCTCATTAATAGGCCGACAGCTTTGCATGGACCCCCAAATGCAAGGAAGCCTTCGAAAAGCTAAAGGCATACCTTGCCCGATTGCCCCGACTCATGTCACCTGAGCTGGGTGAGGTCCTCGGACTCTACCTCGCGACCTCGACATAATCGGTCAGCTCGATGTTAACTTGAGAGGTGCCACCGGCACAGCAACCCATTTATTATGTTAGTCACGTTCTCGTAGGACCCGAGGTATGATACCTCCCGATCAAGAAGTTGATCCTTGCACTGATAAAGACAGCCCGAAAGCTGCAATCATACTTCTAAGCCCACCCGATCAAGGTGATAACCAACCAACCCCTGTGGCAAATCCTCTCGGGGTTCAATGCATCAGGTCATATGCTATGGTGGTCAGTCGAGCTCGGCGAGTTCGACATCCAATACGCCCCCAAGACGATAATAAAAGTACAGGTATTGGCCGACTTCATCTCCGAGCTAACCCCCGAAGATGATGCTGTTGGATAGAGACATGGCGAGTGCACATGGACCTTGTATGTGGATGGTCAGCGACCGTTGAGGGAGCAGGGGCCGGACTCATCCTCAAGAGCCCAACTGGTGAAACCTATGAACGGTCGCTTTGGCTATGGTTTAGGGCCACCAACAATGAAGCCGAATATAAGGCATTACTCCACGTATCGCACCTCACCCTAGAAATGTAGGTGGGTGACCTCGAGGCCTTCAGCGACTCTTAATTGGTGGCGGGACATGTCAATGGGAGTTACGAAGCCTAAGACCCAACCATGGCACTGTACCTAACGAAAGTGAGATGGCTCGCCCGCCGCTTTGACTGCCTCTCGATTACGAGGATACCTCGTGCACAGAACGCGCAGGCCGATGCCTTGGCTAGGTTGGCCTCCGCGCACGACCCGGGAGGAACCCCAGCACCCGAATCCCTCATGACCCTGATAGCACCGACCCACAATGTCACTGGTACCGAGGTCTCATCGAATTGGATGGAGGAAATACTCTGCTTCAAGAGAGATGGGACACCACCCACCGACTCGACGGTCGCACGATGATTAAGATGAACTCAAGCTTGGTACTATGAGATTGGTGGAAAGTTGTATCGAAGAGCCTTCTCTTAGCCCCTCCTACGCTGCCTTGCACCACCCGAGGCCAAGACGATTCTCGCCGAGCTCCATGAGGGAATATGTGGGGAGCACATCGGTGGCCGAACATTGACCTTCAAGATCCTCAGACAGGGGTACTATTGGCCGACCATGCGTCAAGATGCCCAATCATACGTGTAGTGGTGCCAACAATGCCAAAAGCACGCCTAGTTACACACCGGCTGGCGGTCCCTCTCACTCTGATAGACGCGGCTTGGCCCTTCACCCAATGGGGCCTCGACTTCCTTGGCCCTTTTCCACCAGCTTCGAGACAACGATGCTTAATCATAGTCGACGTTGATTACTTCATGAAGTGGGTCGAAGCCGAACCACTGGCGTCCATCACGGAAAGACAAATTCAAGGCTTCACATGGAAGAACATCATCACCTAGTTCGAGATCTCGAAGGTTATCATCACAAACAATGGAACCCAATTCAACAATGTTAAGTGCAAGGCCTACTGTCAGTCATATGGAATACAACTAAAATTCAGCTCGGTCGCACACCCCCAAACTAATAGCCAAGCCGAAGTCATGAATCGAATGATTCTGGAAGGCCTCAAAAGGAGTGTCATGGGTGCACTCGGGGCTTGGTGGATGAACTCCCTAGCATCCTGTGGGCGCTGTGTATGACCCCCAAAATTGTTTCAGAGGAGTCCCCGTATAGCCTGGCGTTCGGAACCGAGGCGGTCCTTCCGCCCGAGGTGATATTCCCAACTTGGCGCACCGACACCTTCAAAGAGAGCAACTCCAAGGAAGGCCTCAGGGCCGACCTCGACCTGCTCAAAGAGAGATGGGCCGAGGTGCACCTATGCACCTTAGCATATAAAAAAGCCACAACCCGACTTTACAACCACAAGGTCCAGCCGTGACCAATCAAGGCCACAGACCTCGTCCTTCGAAAGACCGAAGTAAACGACCCAACCCAAGCAAGAGGAAAGCTTGCACTAAACTGGGAAGGTCCCTACCGAGTCTATGATGTGGTCCGAGAAGGAACTTACCTTCTCGAAACCATTGAAGGAAAACCCTTGCCAAGAACCTAGAATGCAACAAATTTGAAGAAGTTTTACCCATGAAAGCAAAGAATCAAGGTTTAAAAAAGACAATTTTCATTGATCAAAAAGAGTGTACACATTACGGTTGAGGCAATACAACCCCACTTCCGACCAAGACAAAAGAAAAATTACACCCCTCAGTTCGAGGGGTCCCAGGGTTGTTGTCAAAGGGAACGTCTGCCGGCATATTGACGCCTTGATCCTCCCACAAGTCGGTGAATGGGTTCGGCTCTAGCTCTAGGTCCGGGTACTTCACATGGAAGAGAGCAAAGGCGACTTGATATTTGAACTTGTACGTCACTCGCCCCAACCTTTTTAAACCAAGCTCAAACCCAAGAGATTTCTTGTACTCGACGATCGCTTCTTCAATTCTCATGGGCAACCTTAGGTGCTCCTCCTTCAAAGACTCCTTAGCAGCCCAAGAAGCGGACTCAACGTCCCGAGAGAGGGTCAGCAGCTCGTCATCAAACGTCCGGATGCAGGCCCAACTCTTTGTTGGGAAATCTTGGGGGCAACATCACATGTGCAGCGGAAGAACAAGAAAACAAAATCCCTAATTTTCCAAAAAAGATGTTCGTCATCGTGCGAAGATTGGTGCACAAAATCCGTGAACCAAATTACGTATAGAATATATTATGTTACCTAGGGAGATTGTATATCCATGTTTCTTTGTAGCCCTAGTAGTGATCCACATAGCAGGGCTGCGATGATGCTCCTCAAAACTCCAGACCTACTCTGAGGTGGAGAGGGGGAGGAGAATAGGAGAGCCAAGCAAAGGCTCTAGCCTATGAACCACTGAATCCCTCTTATTTATAGAGGTCCATTGTCAAACCCTAATGGATCCTCCCCAATTGGGTATTGGATCTGCATCCAATTACCCAAGCCTCTTAGATTAGTGGATCTCTATCCAATAATCTCTCATGGGTGCTTATTGTATCTTATACATATGATCCAATAATTTAGGGGCTTTTTGGATATCCAATAAGATAGGGGCTTCGATGGATATCTCATATCCGAACCTCTACTCATTGCAACATACAATATGCGTGTGACCCTCTAGGCCCAATATCGAGCTGGCCGTGAGTCATACATGTTAGAACTCCTTCTGGCATAATAAATTATTATCTCCATAATAATTCACTCGACTCATCGATTGCAAACGTACTAGGCTACTATGTTACAGTCCCCAAACGATATAGGGGAATCCAATCCATTGGACCTGTTTGTCCTCAGTTACCATGTACCTATAGTCCCTCATCCATCTAATATTCCAGAGACTGTATATTGGGCATGGTGCTATCAGACCCATACGGTTTTCACTCGAGTCTCACTCTAATCGGATTCTCTTGGAGAACTCTTTCTCTCTCAATCCGAATGACCTTGGCCAGGGATTTGTTTGAGTAAGAATACATGGGATATTTCTCTCATGACGTCGAGAGTGAATGATCCTCTATCAATACTCAATAGCCCTTGTAAGGTTGATTGTCACTCCCAATGGTCGGCTATATTAGATCTGAGACATCCAAACCTATAAGTCTGGTATCAAAGAATGGAGCACTCATACAGGACATCCTTGGTGTCTCAAGTCTAAGGACCAGATACACCACTGGGACTACAAAATCGCTGTCTAACAATAAGGCATTATCAACCATCCAACATTCCGTAAGCGGATCAATCAATGAACTCATTCTCCAATGAGCACCTGTACTGTATCCCTAGTGTCCCCACACGAGCAACTATGAGACCAGCTGCATCCATTATATGGACAGGTATACAGCACACCAGTCTATCCGGTTATCTCGATGTCCCTCTCGAGTAACCTATGATTGAGAGTTTTTAGGATCTGTGTTTAAAGGTGAATCGGTCTCATTATCGTGATCTCATCACGATTTGATTCCCATTGCACAAATCCAAGGACATTATAATATATACATACATATATACAATGATCAATATAAAGTAATAAATGCTAAAATATAATAAGCAAAAAAGATTTCGTGTCAAGTCACACGTGTCATCACTCACGTGATTGGCTTGCTGGGCACCTATGACTAGCACTCTCCTTTAGCTCGGCCCTCAAGCGGTTCACTTCTTCCTCCAAGTCCGAGGCGCATTGTTCAGCCATAGCCATGACTTCCGGGCCGGCCCCGCTCTTTAGCTCTTCAACCTCATGGCGAAGGCTGGATTTGGCTTCCCTCAAATGCTTAAT
The DNA here is from genome assembly GCA_004837865.1 of Musa balbisiana. Classification (NCBI taxonomy): domain Eukaryota; kingdom Viridiplantae; phylum Streptophyta; class Magnoliopsida; order Zingiberales; family Musaceae; genus Musa; species Musa balbisiana. The sequence goes on along the minus strand of CM017196.1, from coordinate 14,954,453 downwards.
CACCTGGCCGGCATCATACACTCAGTCGATCAGCGCCATGGTATAATGTTGACCCTATGTGAGGATTGGCATCAGAATTCATAAACAGAAAAGAAAATGAGGGGAAGAGTAATGCCCCTACTCACCCAAACAAGAGATTTGGCCGCTCAATCCATCAGTACCATGGAGGGGGAGCAGTAGAGCTGCTTCGCTAGCACCGGGTGGAGTGCCCCCGGGAAAATTCTTGAGCGGCCTGTTAGAAACGAGTCAGCACTAAGAGGGGGGGGGGGGGGGGGGGTGTGTGAATTAGTGCAGCGGATAAAAGCATCGGTTTCAGAAAATCTTTCGTATGATTAAAATTGATCTCGGAAGATGTTAACTTGAAAGCATATGAGAGCATAGGCATAGTAAAAGCACAGTAAGGGAGAGGCAGTTTGCTATAAAAGTAAATTGCTTAAAGTAAATGCAAACCAAGTTTATAGTAGTTCAATCGTCATGACCTACATCTACTCTCGATTTCTCCTCCGTCGAGGCCACCGGCATCCACTATCGGTCTTCCTTCAATAGGCAAAGACCAATCACCTTCTACAGCTCTTTCTCCTTTTACTGAGTTTAGGAGATAACCCTTACACCCTCACTTACTCCTCTCTCAAACTATTCTAACACTTAGAAGAAGGATAGGAGTTCACACAAGATTACAACAACGTTTCTTTCTTTTTCACTCTCAAATTTTGTATTTTATTAACCAGAGATGAGAGGGGTATTTATAGGCCTTAAGTTTATTCAAACTTGGAGCCTAAAAGTGTCTCATCCTAGGTTTCCCGGGTCTTGGCAGTACCACCGCTTCTATTGGGCGGTACCACCGCCTGCAACACTAATACTAGGCGGTACCATCGCCTAGGAGACTGTGTTTGGGTGGTACCACTGCCTAGATTGGCAGTACCACTGCCTAACACTAACATTGGGTGATACCACCGCTTGACACAATCTCGGATACTATGCCATGATGGTGCCACTTGTTGGGTCACTATTTGGGCCTCTCACTTGGCCCAACACAGTCCATACATGGGCCCAACTGGCCCCTAATTGGGTTGGCCCAATTTCAATCCCAATTATGTGCTAACTATGAAATTTAAGACATTTACTAAGTTAAACAAGTCTGTAAGTCTAAGTTCCTTCCGGCGATCTTCCGACGAACTTCTGATGATCTCTCGACAATGTTCCAGTGGACTCCCAGCAAGCTCCTGGACTTTATGATGATCTTCTTGGCGAGTTCCAACAAGCTTCTTTGGTAAGCTCCTGAACTTCTCGATCAATTCTGGCAGAACTTTCGAACAACATCCGGACTTCTGATGAACTCTCGAACTCCCAAAGAAATCGTGTTCTTGACTCTGGAACTTCATTTTGCTTTATGTCTTGCTATCATAGTTAATCTTATATAAATAAAACCTACTTTGATCTAGACAATGATTACAACACTTGAATGATGTTGTCCGGCATGTCATTAGTTCATCGATGCTTTATCCGATTCTTCGGCGCATCATCCTCTCTTGTAGCCTATTGCCCAATCAGCCAGTTGACCTCTGCAACTCTAATTTTCTTAGCACAATATCAGCTCTTCTTGACCCGATGCCCGAACTTATGGCCTGAAGCCTTCTGTCAATACGTCAACCAATCCTTCGGCACAACATCCAATCTTTTGACATGTTTTTCTCCGGCCTAACATGATTCTTCCTACTTTAATTGTCTCTCCTTGATCGAAGCTTCCTGTGTTACTCAAAATATAGATCAAATCATAAACACTATCAATTGGTTTCATCATCAAAATTCGAGATTCAACAATCTCCCCCTTTTTGATGATGACAACGACGGAGTTAACATTAGCTCTCCCTATCAATATGTCATATTGATAGAATTCTTGGATTCAAAAATCCAAGCAATATGTCATGATAAAATCATGCATAACATCATACTTCTCCCCCTTTGTCATTAACAAAAAGGAAAAGTTCAATTATCAAGTGTTTAGACATACAAGTTCAAATCATTGTATTATAAATCTCAAGTTTTATCATCATGCAAACTAGCAATAATTTTGAGTTTTGTAAGTTTGTAAATTTTGCTACATGTACAAGTTAACATATTTGGTTTTTTGAGATAGGCAAGATAGTACTTTTGCTTCTCTTGAGATTATAGGTTAGCAATTCTTGGTGATGTTCAAGATAGCATTTTTTTTTTCTTTTGAGAAGTGCGATTTTTTTTTGCTTCCTTTGCAAAACGCAAGATAACAAGATTTTATATTATTTTACAACAATGAAGCTAGCAATTTGGCAAGTGTTACTTCTCTTTGAAGTATGAAGGTTAACAAATTTTTGAAAAATAATGCAAGATAGCAAGATAGCAAGATAGCAATCCATCATTTTAGAATATGCAAGCTAGCAAATTTTAAGTTTTGCAAGTTTGTAAATTTTGCTAGTTTGTAAATTTTGCTACATGTACAAGTTAACATATTTGGTTTTTTGAGATAGGCAAGATAGTACTTTTGCTTCTCTTGAGATTATAGGTTAGCAATTCTTGGTGATGTTCAAGATAGCATTTTTTTTTTCTTTTGAGAAGTGCGATTTTTTTTGCTTCCTTTGCAAAACGCAAGATAACAAGATTTTATATTATTTTACAACAATGAAGCTAGCAATTTGGCAAGTGTTACTTCTCTTTGAAGTATGAAGGTTAACAAATTTTTGAAAAATAATGCAAGATAGCAAGATAGCAATCCATCATTTTAGAATATGCAAGCTAGCAAATTTTAAGTTTTGCAAGTTTGTAAATTTTGCTAGTTTGTAAATTTTGCTAGATGTGCAAGTTAGTATGTTTGTTTTTCTTTACGATGTTCAAACTAGCAAGTTTTTCACACATGAAAGTTAGAAGAAATTTTACATCTTGAGCTGGCAAATTTTCTCCCCCTCTGTCATTATAAAAAAGAAGAGAAGAATACAATATTTTAATTCTTTTTCCTTTACATCAATTTTTAAATCATGACAAAGTTAAAGTATCAATCTTTTTTTCAATATATTTGTGCATCATAATAGTTTCAAATTAAAACATGCATAATTTTAAAACTTTACATTTCATCCTTACTTGCATGATACCAAAAATAAACCAATCATCACTATGGACATATCATGATACTCGAGCATTCATGATACCAAACATTAAATCAATATTTTTCTTAAGCATTTATCACTTCATGATTGTTGGACCAGTTTGTAAATTTTGCTAGTTTGTAAATTTTGCTAGTTTGTAAATTTTGCTAGTTTGTAAATTTTGCTAGTTTGTAAATTTTGCTAGTTTGTAAATTTTGCTAGTTTGTAAATTTTGCTAGTTTGTAAATTTTGCTAGTTTGTAAATTTTGCTAGTTTGTAAATTTTGCTAGTTTGTAAATTTTGCTAGTTTGTAAATTTTGCTAGTTTGTAAATTTTGCTAGTTTGTAAATTTTGCTAGTTTGTAAATTTTGCTAGTTTGTAAATTTTGCTAGTTTGTAAATTTTGCTAGTTTGTAAATTTTGCTAGTTTGTAAATTTTGCTAGTTTGTAAATTTTGCTAGTTTGTAAATTTTGCTAGTTTGTAAATTTTGCTAGTTTGTAAATTTTGCTAGTTTGTAAATTTTGCTAGTTTGTAAATTTTGCTAGTTTGTAAATTTTGCTAGTTTGTAAATTTTGCTAGTTTGTAAATTTTGCTAGTTTGTAAATTTTGCTAGTTTGTAAATTTTGCTAGTTTGTAAATTTTGCTAGTTTGTAAATTTTGCTAGTTTGTAAATTTTGCTAGTTTGTAAATTTTGCTAGTTTGTAAATTTTGCTAGTTTGTAAATTTTGCTAGTTTGTAAATTTTGCTAGTTTGTAAATTTTGCTAGTTTGTAAATTTTGCTAGTTTGTAAATTTTGCTAGTTTGTAAATTTTGCTAGTTTGTAAATTTTGCTAGTTTGTAAATTTTGCTAGTTTGTAAATTTTGCTAGTTTGTAAATTTTGCTAGTTTGTAAATTTTGCTAGTTTGTAAATTTTGCTAGTTTGTAAATTTTGCTAGTTTGTAAATTTTGCTAGTTTGTAAATTTTGCTAGTTTGTAAATTTTGCTAGTTTGTAAATTTTGCTAGTTTGTAAATTTTGCTAGTTTGTAAATTTTGCTAGTTTGTAAATTTTGCTAGTTTGTAAATTTTGCTAGTTTGTAAATTTTGCTAGTTTGTAAATTTTGCTAGTTTGTAAATTTTGCAAGTTTTTCACACATGAAAGTTAGAAGAAATTTTACATCTTGAGCTGGCAAATTTTTCTCCCCCTCTGTCATTATAAAAAAGAAGAGAAGAATACAATATTTTAATTCTTTTTCCCTTTACATCAATTTTTAAATCATGACAAAGTTAAAGTATCAATCTTTTTTTTCAATATATTTGTGCATCATAATAGTTTCAAATTAAAACATGCATAATTTTAAAACTTTACATTTCATCCTTACTTGCATGATACCAAAAATAAACCAATCATCACTATGGACATATCATGATACTCGAGCATTCATGATACCAAACATTAAATCAATATTTTTCTTAAGCATTTATCACTTCATGATTGTTGGTACCAAACATTCATGATTTATTTTCTCCTCCTTTGTCATAGGCAAAAATTCAACAATGCAAGTATTTGAAAGCATATCGAGTTTTACACCAATTTATCCAAGCTAGCAAAACTATCTTCCTTAATGTGCAAAACTTTTTCCATTACAATATTTTTTAAATTATCATATTATATTAAGAAAAATTAACTTGGTGATGAGATATACAACTCATGAAGACTAATTATGAATATCAAGAGACATTATGATTCTTTTTGGATAACTCAAGAGCAAAAAGAAAGAATCATAGTAAACAATATTAATTTATAGAAAGAATTATCAAGTTATAATATGTAGAAATCAAGAGATACCATGATTCATTTTAACAAATCTCCTCTTAAATAAATAACGAAAAGAATTCTTAGGAGATCACAAAAAAATCTTGATTCATATTCTTATCTATCCGATTTGATAAATATTCTCTTAAAAGAGTGAATCATATCAAGAAAGATGTTTCATATTAAATATATCACAAGTCGTAAATACGATAAATGATTTAGTTGAATATATTATTGAATCTCGGATTTTGATGATGAAATCAATTGGTAAAATATTTGATCTAATCCTTTATATATGTGCAGGATTAACTACGATATTTGTAAAACGTAAAGCAGGTGTTGTACCAGAGTCAAGATCGAGATCTTGTTGGGAGTTTGAGAGTTCGCCGGAAGTCCGGACGTTCGTCGGAAGTTCTACCGGAACAAACCGAGAAGTCCAGGAGCTTGCCAAAGAAACTCATCAAAGTTCGCCGAGAAGATCATTGTAAAGTCCGGGAGATTGCCGGGAGTTCGCCGGAGCATTGCCGAGAGTTCGTCGGATATTCACCGGAAGTACGCCGGAAGCTCACGAAAAGAGCAATTGACGTACCGGAACATGAAGAGTCTTAATTATGTCTTAATTATCATAGTTAAAGCATAAATTAAGTTAAGATTGGGAGATAATCCCACTAATTTAATTAGGAGCCAATTAGGCCCTAAGTTGGGCTGGTTTGGACCGAATTCAAGGCCCAACCAGGATTTTGAAAGACTGGCTAGTGGTGGCAACGCCTGGGAAACAGTACCTTAGGAATTCTGGGTGGTGGTATCGTCGGCAGTTATTGCTGCCAGCGGTGGTACCGTCAGAGCTCAGTCTCCGAGCTCTATTAAGCGGTGGTACCGCCAGTACCTTGAAAATCTGGGATGAGACATAATTAAGACCCATCCTTCTCTGCATGAAAGGGTACGAAAAATATTGAGATAATCTTAAGTTATTGGGGTGTAAAAATGTTGTAAACAAGTGCTAGAGTCTTCCTCCTCCCTTTCTAAGTTTTGAGATTATTCAAGAAAGGTGTGAGACTTGTAAGAGTTCTCTCCTAAACCTGTGAAAAGGAGAAAGCACTGTAAAAGAGGTGGTTGGTCTTCACCTATTGAAGGAAGGCCTTCAGTGGACGTTGGAGACCTCGTCGAAGGAGGAATCCGAAAGTGGATGTAGGTCACGTTGACCGAACCACTCTAAATTCTGGTTTGCTTTTCATCTATGTAAATTTACTTTACTGCAAACCTCCTTAATCTTCTCTTGCACTTTTATGAAAGCTTTCGAGTTTAACTTCTCTCTGAAATAGATTGAATCGAAACCATTTTCATTAGAATCGGTTTTAAACGAAACGAACAATTTTCTGAAATATTGAAAGTTTTCTGCTACACTAATTCACCCCTCCTCTTAGTGCCACTCTTGATCCTAACAATCAATATCAGAGCAAGGTTCACTCTCATCTGCTTTTAAACCTAAGAGAGATGACATTTGCCGGCAACCTAGAGGGCCATTCAATTACACGTCCGCCTATGTTCAATGAGACGGATTACACATATTGGAAGACTAGAATGAGGATCTTCCTAATTTCAATGGATTTCGAATTATGGAATATTATAGAAAATGGCTTTCAAAAGTCTTCTCTTTCAATGAACAATTGGAATGAGTTGGAGAAGAAGACTTTTGCTTTAAACATAAAGGCTATGAATGTCTTGTTTTGTGCCTTGGATAAAAATGAGTTTAATCGTGTATCCATTTGTGAAACTCCTTTTGATATTTGGCACACACTCAAAGTGACTCATGAAGGCACTAGTAGAGTGAAGGAGTCAAAAATTAATCTTTTAGTGCATTCTTATGAGTTGTTTCGAATGAAATTGAGTGAGACCATTGGAGACATGTACACCCAATTTACGGATATCGTCAATGGTCTAAAAGGACTTGGTAAAAGTTTCTCAAATTTTGAACTCGTTAATAAGATTTTAAGATCCCTTCCAAAAAGTTGGGATCCTAAAGTAACGACCATACAAGAGGCCAAAGATCTAAATAATTTTCCTCTTGAAGAACCAATTGGGTCACCAATGACCTATGAAATGACATGTAAAGCTCATGAAGAACTTGAGGACACCCTTCCAAAGAACAGGAAGGATATAGCACTGAGAACACAAGAAGACCACTTGAAAGAAAACTCTAAGTGATGAGGATCTTGATGAAGACTTAGCACTATTAACAAGAAAATTCAAAAAAATTATAAAAAAATAAATTCAAAAATGATACTAAAAATAAATTTGAACCAAAGAGAGAATAAGTGATATGTTATGAATGCAAGAAGCCGAGACATTACAAGAGCGAATGTCCCTTAACCAAGAAGAGACAACCAAAGAAGAAGGCTCTTAAAGCAACATGGGATGACTCAAGTGCATTCGAAGAAGAGGAGCCTACTATCACCGAGCAAGTTGCTCACTATACGCTAATGGCGATTGGAGATGAGGTAACAAGTTCATTAGATGCAAATTTAACTTTCGATAAGCTTTCAAGTGCTTTTCATGAATTGTTTGATGAATGTAGAATTTTGAGTAAAAAGTATAATTCTTTGAAAAAGGAACATGCTTCTCTTATTAGCAATTTTGATAGGGTAAAGATTGAGCATGAAAATAGCATAGCTCCCTATACAAAATGTCATGATCTATAAACACTTCAAAAGGAAAACTTGTTACTCAAAGAGACCTTGAAGAAATTTGAGGTTGGTAGTAAGTCCTTGAACATGATTTTTGCCAACAAGGGTCACGTTCATAAAAAAGGCAGAATCGGATTTGTGAGTAGCTCTCACCAAAATCCAACCACCTTTATTAAAGGCCCTACTTTGCATGTATCACCTCACACCAAATGCAACTTTTGTTGCAAACTTGGACATGTTGCGTACAAATATCTATTCAAGAAATATAATCCACATAAATTGATTTGGGTTCCTAAAAGAATCTCAAATGACTCAATGCAATATAATAGGATATGTAGATCGATTTTTGAGGCACCCAAGGTCAAATGGGTACCTAAAAATCACCTTTTTTGTAGAAAAATGTACCATCACAAGCTAGGAGCAAGAGATGGTACCTTGATAGTGGATGCTTAAGGCATATGACCGGAGATCCATCCTATTTCTCTAAGCTTACTAACCTAGACGAAGGATATGTCACCTTTGGAGACAACAACAAGGTTAAAATCATTGGCAAAGGAACCATAAGTAACAAATTCAATCTTCTTATTGAAGATGTATTGTTAGTTAATGGTTTAAAGCATAACCTTTTGAGTATTAGTCAATTATATGATAAAGGATCTATCATTAGATTTAAATCTAATGCTTGCATTCTTGAAAAACCATACAAAAACACATCTATGATTGCACTAAAATAAAATAACGTATACATTATTGACATTAATGATCTTTGCAATGAAATGTGTTTTTCGATTTTGAATGATGATGCTTGGCTTTGGTATAGGAGATTAGGTCATGCTAGCATGAAACTAATCTCTCAAATTTCATCTAAAAAACTTATAAGGGGAATTCCTCATATCAAGTTCATCAAAGATAATATGTGTGATGCATGTCAACTAGGAAAATAAATAAAATGTAGCTTTAAAACTAAGAACCAAATAAGCACCTCTGGACCTTTGGAATTGATTCATATAGACTTATTTGGACCAATTGCTACATCAAGCCTAGGAGGTAGCAAATACGCATTTGTCATCGTAGATAATTATAGTAGATACACATGGACTTATTTTTTTGCACACAAAAGTGAATGCTTTAGGTATTTCTCAAAGTTTTGTAAACTTATTCAAAATGAAAAGGGTTTTATGATTTTGTCAATTCAAAGTGATCATGGTGGTGAATTTTAAAACCGTGATTTCCAATAATTTTATGAATCTAATGAATACAACCACAACTTCTCTACTCCAAGAAATCCTTAACAAAATGGAGTAGTAGAAAGAAAGAATAGAAACTTGCTAGAAATGGCAAGAACCATATTAAACGAACATAGCCTACCCAAATATTTTTGGGCCGAAGTTGTAAATACGACATGCTATGTTATGAATAAGGTTCTCGTAAGATCACTACTTTCCAAGACTCCTTATGAGTTGTGGAATAATAAAAAACCGAACGTTTTATACTTTAAAGTTTTCGGATGTAAATATTTTATTTTGAATGAAAAAGATGCCTTAGGTAAATTTGATGCAAAATCCGATAAAGGACCTTTAACAAAAGAACCTAACAAAATCCGATAAAGGACCTTTAACAAAATCTAAAGCATTTCATATCTTTAACAAAAGAACCTTGATTATAGAAGAATCTATTCATGTTATTTTTAATGAAGTTTCCAAAGTTAAGAAAATGATTTTGATGATGATGTTAATTTTGATACTTTGAATTTAAATGATTCCCCTTCTCCATCTAGTAACTTGGATGCATCTTCTTTCGAATCTTTTTTACCAAAGGAATGGAAGTATGTAGATGCTTATCCTAATGAGCTAATTATAAGAGACACAACGAAAGGGATTCAAACTCATTCTTCTCTTAAAAATTTTTGTGCCAACGTCACTTTTCTCTCTCAAATTGAACCTAAAAGCATTGACGAGGCCATAAAGATGATTCATGGGTCATTGCAATGCAAGAAGAGTTAAATCAATTTGAGAGAAATGAGATGTGGAAGCTTGTTCTAAGGCCAAATGACCATTTAGTTATTGGTACTAAGTGGGTCTTTAGAAACAAGCAAGATGAATCTGGTATCGTGGTTAGAAACAAGGCTAGATTAGTGGCCAAAGGTTTCAACCAAGAAGAATATATAGATTATGAAGAGACCTTCGCTCCTATGGCTCGATTAGAAGCCATAAGGATGGTCCTTGCCTATGTTAGTAGTAATAATTTTAAGTTGTTTCAAATTGATGTTAAAAGTACTTTTCTTAATGGCTTTATTTCCGAAGAAGTTTATGTTGAGCAACCTCCCAGATTTGAGAATGATAATCTCCCTAATCATGTGTTTAAATTGACTAAAGCTCTCTATGGATTGAAACAAGCCCCTAGGGCTTGGTATGAGAGACTTAGCTTATTTCTTATCAAAAATAATTTCTCTAAAGACAAGGTCGATAATACATTGTTTATCAAAAATTTTAAAAATAATTTTCTTATTGTTCAAATTTATGTTGATGACATTATTTTCGGTTCCACGAATAAATCTCTATACGAATCATTTGCTAAAAGTATGAGTCTTGAATTTGAAATGAGTTTGATGGGGGAATTAACTTTCTTTTTAGACCTACAAATCAAACAACTAAGTAATGACATTTTTCTTAGTCAAACAAAACATGCTTTAGATTTGCTAAAAAGGTTTAATATGGATAGCTCAAAGGCTATCAATACTCCCATGAGTACCTTCACTAAGTTAGACATTAATGAAAATGGAGAAAGCTTTGATCAAAAAGCTTATAAGGGTATGATAGGAAGTTTACTATATCTCACCACAACTAGACCGGATATCATGTTTAGTGTAGGTCTTTGTGCAAAGTTTTAATCTAATCCTAAGATATCTCATCTTAAAGCAGTTAAGAGAATTCTTAAATATCTTAAAGGTACCACTAATCTAGGATTATGGTATCCAAAATCTGAGAACTTTGAATTAATTACATATGCTGATGTGGATTTTGCTAGATGTAGATTAGATAAAAAAAGCACATCCGAAACATGTCAATTCTTAGGACACACACTTGTTTCTTGGTCTTCTAAGAAACAAAACTCGGTTGCACTATCTACAACCAAAGCTGAGTACATTGCAGTAAGTGCATGTTGTGCATAAGTTGTATGAATAAAAAACACTTTAGAGGATTGTAAGATTCATTTTAAAAATATTCCAATAAAATTTGATAACATAAGTGTAATATGTTTAACAAAAAATCTCATTCAACACTCTAGAATAAAACATATTAATATTAGGCATCACTTTACATGAGATCATATCAATAATAATGATATAATCTTAGAGTTTATTAATACAAAATATCAATTAGCCGATATCTTTACAAAATCTTTAAATGAAGAACAATTTGATTTCATTAAAAGGGAACTGGGAATGCTAAATTATCAAAATGTATGAATTTAATTTTCAAACTTTTTCAATTTTTTATCTTACAAGTTTGCTCACTTAAATCATGAACTTATGGTATGTGTTTTTACATGTTTTGATACGATGAATTGATATGAATCATGAACTTATGATTACGAGTTTCGACGAGTTGATATGAATCATATGTATTTACGAGTTCTATATGAGGTTTATATATGAATCATTGTGATGAATCGTTGCATTGATATGAATGTGAATGAATAAATTTTGTGAGCAGTGCTCACTACCTGTAGGCGGTGGCACCGCCCCAGCTGGTGGTAGCACCGCTAGTAATCAAGTGTTGTAGATGGTAGCACCGCCTAGCCAGTGGTGCCACTACCCGCAACCTGCCCCTTTATAAATCCAAGTTAGGGCTGGCAGTAGAACCGACCCCAACTCATTCTCCACTCCCCTAAACAGCTCTAAACCCCCCTTGAACACCAATCTCTCCCTCTAGCTGTCCAAAAATCCCTATTTCCTACTAGATCAAGGATCAATCTCCTACATCCTCTTAAAGATCACAACTAAGGTATTCTCTAAATGGCATTGATTTCTCTTTTGTATTATCTACTCTTGCTCACTATCTATCTTCATAATAGCAATCTTTATGGGTTCTAGAAGATCCTCTAGGGACAAAGGGAAGAGGAGATTAGAAGAAAATTATGACTCTCTACTCTTTGATTCTAATCAATAATGACTCTCTACTCTTTGATTCTAATCAACATACCCTAAAATTTTCATCCATAAAGTTTAGGTATGTTCATAAGGGGAAATATATTAATTTAGAGGAATTAAGTGATTTAGAACCCATTCAATGGTTTGCTAATTTAGATATTCTCCCAATCCTTCAAATTAGTGAACCCATCTACCCTTAGACTATTTTACAACAATCTACGTGTAGATGAAAATGAAAGGGCATCAACCTATCTTTTAGGACATCATATACCTATTACGGATGAGATGATTTGTAACCTTATAGAAATTGTGGTGAAAGAAAATGATTGTTATTTTAGAGGACAATGGGATGAAGAATTAGTTGGAACCACTTATGTTGATGCCTTAGGAATAATTTTTGGTAATCCTAACTTATCTATTATTCCAAAAAGCTACGAACATTTACTACCTTTTAGCACTAAAATGCTTCATCATATTTTGATAAGTATCATTCTCCCTAAACAATATCATCATGATGAGGTAAGTCAAATAGAATTAGGTACCATGTATTGAATTATAAAAGGACACAACAACTATTTTGGTTACCTAATCCAACAAAATATGATTGAAATATCAAAAAGGAAATGATGCTTCCATATTGTAGCCTAATCACTAGATTAATTCATGCTTATAACATAGCTATCCCACTTGATGAAGAGGTTATGAAACTAGATAAATTTAGTATCATAAATAAAAACCTACTTTGACGATTGAGGTGTACGTTTGGAAATAGGATGTGGGTTAGACTGCCTAAAAGGACTTATCTCCCACCACCTGAACTAGAACCTGAAACACCACTCTTTAAAAGTAATCAATCTCCTCCACCTAGTCCCTTTGAGGCAACACCTCCAACAGAGCATCCACCCCCCTCATCTATTGACGACATCGGGACTCGAATGGATCAATTTGAATAATGTCAAGATCGACTTGAACAATGCCAAGATCATATTTTAACTGAGTTGCAGCAGATTCATCGGCAACTAAATGCCTTGTTTAGACACTATTACTTTCCACCACCTAAATAATTGTATGTCTTTTTGCTAATGACAAAGGGGGAGAAGGATGAAATCCCTCTTGCGTGATGTTGTAATCTTGTGCCTATCTTGATGTTGTATTCTTGTATTTACATTAGTGTTGTAATTTTATGATTTGCATGAAGTTATGATACTAAGCATTACTAATGTGATCTCTTTAAATATGGTACTTTTATGATGCTGAAATTTTTTATCACACTAATGCAGCAATATACACTTAATTCAAATTGTGTATCGAATCTTTAATATTATCAACCTTTGAATATAGTAAGCATTAATAATTATATTTCATGCAAATAGTGATGAAAAGCAATGACGAAATATTTTATCATACATGAAGTTATTGTGCATTTGATATCTTGATAACTTGATTTTATAGTGCACAAATTTCAATCAAAGCTTGAATTCATGGTTGTGAATTCAAGTTTATGTTTTCTCAAAATATGGCATATAGATAGGGGGAGTTATGATTAACTCCTTCACCAATTTGTTGTCATTATCAAAAAGGGAGAGATTGTTGAATCTCGGATTTTGATGATGAAATCAATTGGTAAAATATTTGATCTAATCTTTTGCTGAGATATGTGTGCAGGATTAACTACGATATCATTAAGACGTAAAGCAAGTGTTGTGCCGGAGTCAAAATCGAGATCTCGCTGAGAGTTCGAGAGTTCACCGAAAGTCCGGACATTCGTCAGAAGTTATGCTGGAACCAACCGAGAAGTCTAGGAGCTTGCCAAAGAAACTCATCAAAGCTCGCCAAGAATATCGTCGTAAAGTCCGAGAGCTTGCCGGGAGTCCGTCAGAGCATTACCGAGAGTTCGTCGGATGTTTGTCGGAAGTACACTGGAAGAGCAATTAACGCACTGGAACATGAAGAGCCTTAATTATGTCTTAATTATCATAGTTAGAGTATAAATTAAGTTAGGATTGGAAGGTAATCCAACTAACTTAATTAGGGGCCAATTGGGCCCTAAGTTGGGTTGGTTTGGGCCAGATTCAAGGCCCAACCAAGATACTAAAAGCTTGGTCGGCGGTGGCATCGTTTGGGAAACAGCACCCCAGGAATTCTGGGCGGTGATACCGTCGGCAGTTATTGCTGCCAGCGGTGATACCGCCCTTGTCAGGTGTTCGTACCGCCCAAATTGGGCGGCGATACCATCAATACCCCGAAAATCCAGGATAAGACACTTTTTAGCTCCATTTTTGAAGCCATTGGAGCTATAAAAACCCCACCCTTTTTTGTATGAAAGGGCATGAAATGTATTGAGATAATATTGAGTTATTGGGGTGTAAAAGTGTTATAAACAAGTGCTAGAGTCTTCCTCCTCCCTTTATAAGTTTTGAAATCATTCAAGAGAGGTGTGAGACTTGTAAGGGTTCTCTCTTAAACCCATGAAAAGGAGAAAGTGCTATAAAAGAGGTGGTTGGTCTTCACCTATTGAAGGAAGGTCTTTAGTGGACACGGAGACCTCGTCGGAGGAGGAATCTGAAAGTGGATGTAGGTCACATTGACCGAAGCACTCTAAATTATGGTTTACTTTTTATTTGTGCAAATTTACTTTACTGCAAACCTCCTTAATCTTCTCTTGCACTTTTATGAAAGCTTTTGAGTTCAACTTCTCTCCGAAATAGATTGAATCGAAACCATTTTCGTCAGAATCAATTTTAAACGAAATGAACAATTTTCTGAAATATTGAAAGTTTTCCGCTACACTAATTCACACCCCCTCTTAGTGCCGCTCTTGATCCTAACATATATCATCTCATTAGTCATATGAAAATAGATCCAAAATCATCATCAAAATTACTTTTCGAAAAATTCAATGAAGACAACATAAATAGATTCACATGAGAACTTGATTTATACATAATGTCTCAATTAAAAAAGATAGTTATAATTTTGAAAAATCATGATTCATTTGGATAGTTCTCAATAAGAAGATACAATAACACATAATAAGAGATCTTGATTCATAAATGATTTCAAGTTATAAATCATGAGAAATCAAGATCATGATTTCGATAAAACCCATTACATTTAAATCATTTTCATAATCCATGATATTCACAAAAGCATAATATACATGGATTCATTAATCTTTTATCGAAAAATCAATAAGATAGAGATATTTCATTTTAAGTTGTTGGTTTCATACAAATATACCTTTATCTTTGTATGCCAAATAAAAACATTCATCACCATTTAGGATTAAAAAATAAATTTTGTCATAAAACCCATCCATCTTGTTTATAATTGAAAAAGCAACATTCATTGCGATAAAGATCAATAAGCCATGAATCACAAAAATCATCATGCATAATTTTGAAATATAAACTTATTAAGTATGATCATTATGCATTATTACTTTGGGTATGATATTAAAACATGGTTCAAGTTTTTGACATTTTCATTACGACATCAAGCATGGTTTCATAACGCATTTTTAATCAAAATCGAAAATCATCAAGATACATATTATTTCTTCTTAAAAAGCATATATAGGATTATCATTAAATTTAAATCTAACATTTTATTCCTTTATCATAAAACATGTAATTTTTATTATCATTTTCAAAATTACTAGCATGGTCCCAATTTTTGCATTTTCATTTCATTATTAAACATGTAATTTTCAAGAAAAATAATTTTTCTAAACTAAATTAAAAATAACTCATGAAAAGCATCATGTAATTTCGAAATAAACTAAGGAGATTTTGATTACCTCGTCGTCGAAAGTCGTTAAGGCGTAGTTTGCCACCTCGCCTTTGTTGATTTTCTTCTCATCTTCGGATGAGCTCAATTTGTCCCAAAGTGCTTCCTTCTTCTTACATTCATAGCAAGTAGTTGCATTCTTTTTAAGTTTCTTATTGTTTTTCAATTTTTGTTTCATGAATTTTTTAAATTTCATAGTGAGGAGTTCAAGTTCACCATCACTTGAGCTTATGCTCGAGTGGTCTTCAAATATTCTAAGTTCGAAATCCTTCTTGTTCTTTGGAAGGTTGTTCTTATGTTTGTTTTGTGCCATACAACTCATTTCATAGGTCATTAAAGACCCTTTAAGTTCTTCGAGTGGAAACTTGTTTAAGTCTTTTGCCTCTTGTATGGCAATTACTTTTGAATCCCAGTTCTTATTAAGAGAACGTAAAATTTTGCTTACAAGTTCAAAATCCGAAAAACTTTTACTAAGTGCTTTTAAACCACTAACGACATCCGTAAAACGGGTATACATATCTCCAATGGTTTCACTTGGTTTCATATGAAATAATTCAAAATCATGTATTAAAAAGTTGATTTTCTAATCTTTAACTTTATTAGTACCTTCGTGTGTAATTTCAAGTGTATGCCAAATATCGAATGTCGTTTTGCAAGTTGAAACCCGATTGAATTCATTTTTATCTAAGGTGCAAAATAGAGCATTCATTGTTCTAGCATTTAAAGAAAAAGTCTTCTTCTCCAAATCATTCCAATGATTCATTGGAAGAGAAGACCTTTGAAAACTGCTTTCAACAATATTCCATAAATTTAAGTCCAAAAAAAGCAAGAAAACTCTCATTCAAGTTTTCTAATATGTGTAGTCCGCCCCATTGAACATGGGAGGACAAATGAGAGAGTGACCCTCTTGAAAGTTGAAAAGAGTCATTGCTCTTTGGGTGTTAAACCAAATGAGAAAAATGTGGCTTTGATACCAACTGTTAGGAACGAGTCGACACTAAGAGGGGGGGGTGAATTAGTGCAACAGATAAAAACGTCGATTTCATAAAATCTTTCGTATAATTAAAACTGATCTCGGAAGATGTTAACTTGAAAGTGTATGAGAGCGTAGGAGTAGTAAAAGCACAGTAAGGAGGAGAGGCAGTTTTCTATAAAAGTAAATTGCTCAAAGTAAATACAAACCGAGTTTATAGTGGTTCGATCATCGTGACTTACATCCACTCCCTATTCCTCCTCCATCAATGCCACCGACATCCACTATCGGTCTTCCTTCAATAGGTGAAAACCAACCACCTTTTATAGCTCTTTCTCCTTTTACTGGGTTTAGAAGATAACCCTTACACCCTCACTTACTCATCTCTCAAACTATTCTAACACTTAGAAGAATGAGAGGAGTTCACACATGATTATAGTAGCATTTCTTTCTTTTTCACTCTCAATTCTTGTGTTTTATTAACCAAGGATAATAGGGGTATTTATAGGCCTCAAGTTTATTCAAACTTGGAGCTTAAAAATGTCTCATCTTGGGTTTCTCGGGTTCTGGCGGTACCATCGCCTGCAGCATTGACATTAGGTGGTATCATCACCTAGGAGACTGTGTACCACCCAGACTGGTGGTACCACCACCTGACACTGACACTTGGAGATTATGCCACAACGGTGCCACTTGTTGGGTCACTGTTTAGGTCTCTCACTTGGCCCAACACAGTCCATACATGGGCCCAACTGGTCCCTAATTGGGTTGGCCCAATTCCAATCTCAATTATGTACTAACTATGAAATTTAAGACATTTACTAAGCTAAACAAGTTCATAAGTCTAGGTTCCTTCCAGCGAGCTTCCAACGATCTTCCGGCGAACTTTCGATGATCTCTCAATAATGTTCCAATAGACTCCCGGCAAGCTCTTGGACTTCACGACGATCTTCTTGGTGAGTTCTAACGAGCTTCTTTGGTAAGCTCCTGAACTTCTTGATCAATTCTGGCAGGACTTCTGATGAACTCTCGAACTCCCAATGAAATCGTGTTCTTGACTCCGGTACTTCATTTTGCTTTATGCCTTACTATCGTAATTAATCCTGCACAAATAAAACCTACTTTGATCTAGACAATTATTACAACGCAATCATGTTGTCCGACATGTCATTGGTTCATCGACACTTCGTCCAATTCTTCGGCGCATCGTCCTCTCTTGTAGCCTATTGCCCAATTGGCCAATTGACCTCTGCAACTTCGATTCTTTGGCGTAATATCTATTCTTCTTGGCCCGATGCTCGAACTCATGGCCCGAAGCCTTCTATCGATACGTCGACCGATCCTTCGGCACCACGTCCAATCTTCTAACATATTTTTCTCTGGCTCAACATGATTCTTCCTGCTTTAATTGTCTCTCCCTGATTGAAGCTTCCTACGTCACTCAAAATGCAGATCAAATCATAAATACTATCAATTGGTTTCATCATCAAAATCCAAGATTCAACACGGTCGACCCATCGAACTAAATCCGATTGTCGGTCTTGAGGGTCGCCCACCGCGAGGCATAAGGAGCCCCCGGTTCCCCCTCTAGAAGGTCGGCCATGCTTAGGGCCTGAAACTGCTCACCTTTGAAATGAGGTCGGACGTGGCACAAGTCGCGCATCGACTTCAGACGGGTCGATGATCTCCCCAAGGGGTCGTCGTTGGATGACCCGACTCCCCCCCTTTCCCTCTCGCGCTCGTCGAGCCCTCACCTTGGGGAGCTACCCCTGCCTCGGATGGCCTCGGGGCTGCTCTCTCACTCATCGACGCACCCTGGGACATCTTCTGAGTCCCCACCTTCGCCTTCTTCTTCGGTTGACTTGTCTCCGCCGACCCCAATGCCTTCCTCGGCGTCCCTCTCTTCAAGGCGTCTCCATGGCCAGAACCCTCAAAGTCCCGAGGCGGTTGGGCGGCGGACTTGGCACGAGGCATTCCCTTCAACAACTAGAGGTTCACCATCTCTGCAAACAAAAAGGCAATCGGTGAGCTGATCCTGAAGCAATGTATATGCTCTAGGGCATAAAGAAGACCGTACCCCTAGGAGCCGGGCTTAATCCCGCCTCGACTAGGCACTCCTCAATCATTCCCCTAATTACCCATGAGTAAGACAAAATCTTCCTTAGACAATCCATGCTCTCGGTCTCCTCATTGGAAAGAATGGGGGGAACATTTTTTATAGTTTGGGAGGTCCATCTAACGTCAAAACCCCACCCCCGACTACAACTTACAAAAAAATAACGGCTCTTCCAAACCTTGTTATTGGAAGGAGCGTCGTTGATTTTGTACCCACTGCGCGCAGTCAAGTAATACCCTCCTCGCCCCTTGCATAGATGGAAGCAGGCCAGGAAGAGTGTCCGAGTCGGCTCGATTCCCGCTCCCCGACACTTGCCGAGGAAAGCTACCATGTAGCGCCAAGAGTTCGGTGCCATCTGAGATGGTGAAATCCCCCACCTACGAAGACACTCCTCGATGATGAGATTTAATAGAAACCGAAGTCCCACCTCGAGAGCATCCATGGTCAGTGCAAACTTGTCAAGAAACGGATCATACGGTCGTTGACTAGGCAGCGGGGCATAGAGCCCGTAACCCCTCGGGATGCAGTAGCGATCCTGAATCAAACTTAAAAGTTTCTCGGTCACCACCAAGTCCACGGCAGCAGAAGCCCTCGTGGTTCCCGGGGGCATGCCGCCCGAGGTTGAATTAATGACCTCTACCCTTGGGCTCCCGGAGGACGACTCATGCGCCCCGGCAGCCAACCGACCCAAAGAAGAAGAAGAAGAAGAAGAAGAAGAAGAAGAAGACGAGGAAGAGGAAGAAAGAAGACGGAGACATCCCGACCTCAAGGTTAGGAGGTAGGAGCCGAAGCATGGAACAGGAGAAGCTATGACAATGAAGAAGAAGAAGAAGAAGAAGAAGAAGAAGAAGAAGAAGAAGAAGAAGAAGAAGAAGAAGAAGAAGAAGAAGAAGAAGAAGAAGAAGAAGAAGAAGAAGAAGAAGAAGAAGAAGAAGAAGAAGAAGAAGAAGAAGAAGAAGAAGAAGAAGAAGAAGAAGAAGAAGAAGAAGAAGAAGAAGAAGAAGAAGAAGAAGAAGAAGAAGAAGAAGAAGAAGAAGAAGAAGAAGACTCATGACAGGAAATTTCCCGCCAAAAGCCCACTCGTGATAGGAAATTTCCACCAAAGCCCGCTCATGACAGGAAATTTCCCGCCAAAAGCCCACTCGTGATAGGAAATTTCCACCAAAGCCCGCTCATGACAGGAAATTTCCCGCCAAAAGCCCACTCGTGATAGGAAATTTCCACCAAAGCCCGCTCATGACAGGAAATTTCCCGCCAAAAGCCCACTCGTGATAGGAAATTTCCACCAAAGCCCGCTCATGACAGGAAATTTCCCGCCAAAAGCCCACTCGTGATAGGAAATTTCCACCAAAGCCCGCTCATGACAGGAAATTTCCCGCCAAAAGCCCACTCGTGATAGGAAATTTCCACCAAAGCCCGCTCATGACAGGAAATTTCCCGCCAAAAGCCCACTCGTGATAGGAAATTTCCACCAAAGCCCGCTCATGACAGGAAATTTCCCGCCAAAAGCCCACTCGTGATAGGAAATTTCCACCAAAGCCCGCTCATGACAGGAAATTTCCCGCCAAAAGCCCACTCGTGATAGGAAATTTCCACCAAAGCCCGCTCATGACAGGAAATTTCCCGCCAAAAGCCCACTCGTGATAGGAAATTTCCACCAAAGCCCGCTCATGACAGGAAATTTCCCGCCAAAAGCCCACTCGTGATAGGAAATTTCCACCAAAGCCCGCTCATGACAGGAAATTTCCCGCCAAAAGCCCACTCGTGATAGGAAATTTCCACCAAAGCCCGCTCATGACAGGAAATTTCCCGCCAAAAGCCCACTCGTGATAGGAAATTTCCACCAAAGCCCGCTCATGACAGGAAATTTCCCGCCAGAGCCTGCGTGGCCCCGCTCGTTATGGCACAAGTGCTCTAACATGGGGCGTGTGCTATTGCACTTGCATTCGACGAGCTGCCCGGTGGCCACCTCTCTTGCCAGCCTACCTGAGCCCGAGTCCAGTCGCTCGGCTAATAAGTCCAGTCCCTGCTCGAGTCGCGTAGCTCGGTCCCCGACCAATGACTCGCCAGTCCAACCTGAGCTCGAGTCCAGTCGCTTGGCCAACAAGTTCAGTCTCTGCACAAGTTGCACAGCTCGGTCCCCCGACCAGTGACTCGCCAGTCTAGCCTGAGAAGAAGAAGAAGAAGAAGAAGAAGAAGAAGAAGAAGAAGAAGAAGAAGAAGAAGAAGAAGAAGAAGAAGAAGAAGAAGAAGAAGAAGAAGAAGAAGAAGAAGAAGAAGAAGAAGAAGAAGAAGAAGAAGAAGAAGAAGAAGAAGAAGAAGAAGAAGAAGAAGAAGAAGAAGAAGAAGAAGAAGAAGAAGAAGAAGAAGAAGAAG
>CM017196.1:14778452-14928452 GCA_004837865.1 Musa balbisiana | reverse complement strand
TCTTTAATTGTAAACTTGTGCCCGCCTCCTGCTGCGACAGGATGATAAAATCTCTCTGCTGCGGAGTTGGCGAGGTCCGAGGAATCCAAAGTTTCCGATTCCTTGGAATATCTGCGTGTAGCGGAAAGCTAGGGTTTTGTCTTGTTCCCGTTCTTTATTTTATTATTTTTTGCAGTCGTATTACGTGAAGGTGTTATTTCTAACTTCCAAACGTAGTAATCTTCAAAGATGGAGGGAACATCAATACCCAAGCTTCCCTCTGGTAACTACTTTGATTCGCCTCCTGTCTTTTTTGTCTTGTCTCGTTTGGAGGGGGATGGTATGTTCTTGGTTTAAATTCCGGCATGAAGACCTGATTCTTACAACGTGGAAGGGCGGCTACGGGCGGAGTGCCACTCTGCCTTCTGGTGGTGAATCCTGTCCAAGACAGCAGGTGTGGGCAATTGCTTGATTATTGATCTATTCTTTTTTTATCTCTGGTTTCTGATGGTGATTTTTATCAATTAGTTGGGACATCTGTACTGCAGTGATTTTTATGCATGCCTAGTTGTTCGTGAACATGTGATCAGAAGCGGTCAGGTGCAACTTTTGTTGTCTTTCTTGAACAATTGAGGAAGTGATGTTCTATGTGTTGGCTCTCTCATATCTGAAAGTTTATGTTTATTTTGGGGTTTATTCATTCCCAAATGTTGGTCATTAGCTTATATGTGTCTGTTCATAAAAGGTTTCAATTTGTCATGGTTGTTGAATAGGAAGGGGGACAGATTTTTTTTTTATGGTTTATTTCCATTGATTTTCCGAGATAAAGTCAATTCACTGACTGGCTGTCATATTTGAATGTCCTAGACATAACTGAATCTGTTGAAAACTAAAATCACTGGTGTCTTTTCTCTAGCTTATGGTCCTTCCATAGTTGGCACTACTGTTGAGTCACAAACTTAAGTATGCTTGTTTTTAGATCAGTTGCTCTTCTAGTCTAGAATCCTTTATGTTTAAAACAAATTGGTTAGATAGTCTGCAAAAATGGTGTTCTTGTTAGCAAGGTTCAAGATCTTCTACCATGCCTTTGGATATTATGCAGTTCTATGAAAGGATTAAATACTTCTAGTAGGTGATCTTCCCTTCAGCTTTGAAAGCTTTCTCCAAATCGGTATTTGACATTTGGATTTAGGAAATGGATAAATTCATCGAGTTCTTAACTTGACCTAGAGATTGTTTCTTATTCTGATACTTGCAAGTTATCACTTATGCTTAGATTCTTATCCTGATAATGCTTACATGAAAAAATTATGTTTTCTTCTCATTATTTGTGAAATAGTGTTTCTCATCCTTGAATTTAATCTCAAGCAGGAACTGCTGCTGGAGATCGGAGGAGGATGGATACAACGATATGTATTGAAGATCAGCTGTCCAAGTTGCATCCATGCTTTTCTGTGCAGACAAGAATTGCTATCGTGGGAGCTGGGCCAAGTGGATTATCAGCTGCCTATGCCCTGGCTAAGCTTGGATATGGTAACGTGACCATATTCGAGAAGTGTCAATCAGTTGCTGGAATGTGTGAATCAGTTGATATTGAAGGTGGAGGATGTTGGACTGACATGTTTTTGCTGTAGCAGATTGGTTTTCCATATGCTTCTTTTGATTAGCAAAAAAAAAAAAGAGTAATTGTTTAGTTGCTCATGTTCAGGAAAAATTTACGATCTGGGAGGTCAAGTTATTGCTGCAAACAGTGCCCCTGTTATATCTCATTTGGCAAAGGAAGTAGGAGCAGAATTTGAAGAAATGGACTCACACAAGCTTGCTTTTATTGATAGCCGCAGTGGGAAATTCGAAGACATGAAAGTGGCTGATGATTATGCTTCTCTGATCTCCATGACATTGAAATTACAAGTTAAACAGCTTCTTCGCATTTTGTTCCCATTTTGAAATCGTTAAAACATTATTGTGACAGAGAACTTTACTTTTCTTACAGGATGAAGCAAAAAGGTCCGGTCATATTGGAATTCATGCATTGAGTGGCATTGCATCTGATTCAACTCTTGATTTTCTGAAGTTGCACGGCCTGAGTTCTTTGCCTAAATCAGTGGCATATGGTTATACTGCATCTGGTTATGGTTTTGTTCAAGACATGCCATATGCTTACATTCAAGAGTTCACTAGGACTTCCATGGCTGGAAAGATTCGGCGTTTTAAAGAAGGATACATGAGCATGTGGCAAAAACTTAGCCAGTCTCTACCCTTTGAAGTCCTGTGTAACACCGAGGTTTTGATGGTCAAGCGAAGTATTTCAGGTGTCAGAGTAACTGTCAAGAATGCTGATGATGAGCAAAAACTTATGAAGTTTGATAAAATTATCTTTTCAGGTAATTTGACATTCAAGAATGGAAGGACATACAGGTCTTCATTCCTAACAAGTAAGTAGCTTTGCAACAGCTTGACATTATTCCTTCGTGCCACATATTTAATTTTTGACTAATATCTCTCTGTTCTACAGCCACGGCAAATGAGGTGGTAGATTTGAATGATCTTGAGAAGCAGCTATTCTGTAAGGTGCGAACAATAGACTACTACACCACCGTTCTCAAGATCAAAGGATTTGAGCATATGCCTGTTGGTTTTTATTACTTCGGGGAATTTATAGAGGATCCTGCAACTATTGGACATCCTGTAGCAATGCAAAGATTCTTTGCTGATACAAATATTTTCCTGTTTTGGTCTTATGGAAACTCCAGTAATATCAGGAGTCCAACTGTGACCAGCCTTCTGATTAATGTTGTGAGGACCATGGGAGGAATCATCGAAAAGGTGGTATTGCAGCGCCGGTTCAAATACTTCCCTCATGTTGATAGTGAAGGTCCAATTCGTTAGTCATCTTTAATTATTTCCATGCTCCTTTCTCTTTCACCACTTTAATTTTGTGAGTTCTTTTACAGAGATGAAAAATGGCTTCTTTGAGAAGTTGGAAACACAACTTCAAGGTTTTCAGAATACTTATTATGTGGGAGGGCTGATGGCTTTTGAACTAACAGAACGAAACTCATCTTATGCCATGGCATTGGTCTGTAATTACTTTGCCAGACGTGGTGAGATGCCATTGATTCCATATGTTAAGGTAATTTAAACTGGTTTCCTTGACAGTGAAAATCTTGAGAGACTGCTAGATTGACGTCGAGACATTTTTCCTTTAATTTATATGTCAAATGGTCATCTTATACAGTGAGTTTATTTGTTGCAGAGATTGTTTCCTCTAGTTTCTAGTCAAGAGCCATATTTTAAGAGAGAACTTGGTGAACTTGCAGGAGTAGAATTTCCAGATCTGCCTTCCCTAGATAGTTATTTGAGCTTCTGGGGAACTCATCCAGTCACCGTTAGTAAAACTCTCTATACTTGGATTACTGAGGAAGGTCAAGTTGTGGACCAGAGAACCTACAGTGAACTCCAAGCCAATGCATCTCATATTGCTCAAAAGCTGTTAACAAGCAAGAAACCAACTTTCAAGCCAGGTGACCGGGTTCTTTTAGTCTACCTCCCTGGTCTAGAATTTATTGATGCCTTTTTTGGGTGCCTCAAAGCAAAAATCATACCAGTTCCTCTTTTGCCTCCTGATCCACTAAAGAGAGGTGGACAAGCACTTCTCAAGATTCATAACATTTCTAAATTGTGCAACACTGTAGCAATTCTATCCACATCTTCATACCATAGAGCTGTTAGAACAGGCTATGTGATGGATGTGATATCATTGACAAATAGCAATTCGAGATCTTCAGCTTTTTGGCCTGACCTTCCATGGATCTATACAGATTCATTGATCAAGAAGTATAGAAGTCAGTCTAGGAAACTGAAAGACTTGGAATCTGAAGCCATAAGCTCTGAGTCTCAACCAGATGATATATGCTTTCTGCAATACACATCAGGTTCGACTGGTGATCCAAAGGGGGTGATGATAACTCATGGAGGGTTAATTCATAATGTCAAAACAATGAGAAGAAAATATAGGAGCACCTCAAGAACTATTTTGGTTAGTTGGCTTCCTCAGTATCATGACATGGGGCTTATAGGTGGCCTTTTTACTGCTCTAGTCAGTGGTGGATCTGCAATTCTTTTCTCACCAATGACATTTATCAGGAATCCTCTTCTGTGGCTTCAAACCATGAGTGACTATCAGGCAACTCACAGTGCAGCTCCTAATTTCGCATTTGAACTGGTAATTAGAAGGTTAGAATCTGATAAAGTAAAGAACCATGCTTATGATCTGTCTTCAGTTGTCTTTCTTATGGTTGCTGCTGAACCAGTGAGGCAGAAAACTCTAAAAAAATTCATTGATATTTCTCGACCATTTGGCCTTTGTCAAGAGGTTTTGGCTCCTGGCTATGGTCTGGCTGAGAACTGTGTGTTTGTAAGCTGTGCTTTTGGAGAGGGTAAGCCAGTCCTCATAGATTGGCAGGGTAGAGTCTGCTGTGGCTACGTCAATCCGAATGATTCGGATGTTGACATCACGATCATAGATCCAGAAACTCTTAAAGAGCATGAAGAATTTGGGAAAGAGGGTGAGATATGGATTAGCAGTCCCAGTGCAGGTATAGGGTACTGGGGTGATAAAGATATGAGTCAAAAGACATTCTTTAATGAGCTCGATAACCACAAAGGCAAGAGATACACAAGAACAGGAGACCTGGGGAGAATAATTGATGGGAAGCTTTTCATTACTGGAAGAATAAAGGATTTAATTATTGTTGCGGGAAGAAACATCTACTCTGCCGATGTAGAGAAGACAGTAGAAAGTTCATCCAAAGCCTTACGCCCAGGTTGCTGTGCTGTTATTGGTGTACCAGAGGAAACCTTGACAGAAAAAGGGATTTCAGTTCCGGAGACTTCTGATCAAGTTGGACTGGTTGTGATTGCCGAGGTTAAGGAGGGAGAACCAGTGAATGAAGAGATTGTTGAGGAAATCAAAGCACGAGTAACAGAAGAACATGGTGTCTCTGTAGCTTCTGTGAAGCTGATTAAGCCTAGAACTATATCAAAAACATCATCCGGAAAGATCCGAAGGTTTGAATGCCTGAAGCAATTCACAGATGACACACTAATTCTAGCAAAAAAGCCCAATATTTCTAAGAAGATTTTATCTCGATCTTTCACCACTGGCAGCTCCATAGAGGGAAGGAGATTACACCTGCCACTGGATAAATCTCCTAATTTTCAACCTCGAAATCCTGGAAAGAATGTTGGTGAAATAATCAATTTTCTGAAAAGACTTGTAGCAGAGCAAACTGGGTTAGAAGTTGAGAAGATATCTGCTACCGAAAGCCTTGTTTCATACGGTATTGATTCAATTGGAGTGGTTAGAGCAGCACAGAAACTCTCAGATTATCTTGGGGTTCCTGTTGGAGCAGTAGACATTTTCACTGCAACTTGCATTTCAGATTTAGCAAGCTTTTCAGGAAATCTTCTTCTTAAGTCTCAGCCCGGGTCCATGACAACTACTTCTTACCTTCCAGAGGTTGAAGCAGAATTCCTCGGGCACGATATTAATCCATCAACAGTCTGGAAACTGACTATATGGTTGCTACAACTTTTGGCCATCACTTATATTTCTTTTATCCTCGTTTTTCCTGCTTATGTTTCAAGCTCCATGTTCATGAAGTTGCATCCTCTTATTCTGATCGGGGAAATGTCATTCACATCTTCTCTTATTTCTCTTGTCCTGGCACCTCTTGCCTGGATTTCCTACATCTTCCTCACCTGCCTTTTCCTCTCCCTCTTTGGAAACTCATTCTTACAGCTTAACTATGTTCTCACCCCAGAGGTCTCCATCTGGTCCGTTGATTTTGTAAAGTGGTGGGCACTTAGCAAGGCTCAAGAAATGGCCGCAAAATTCTTGGCTGTATACCTCAGAGGGACAGTATTCTTGAATCATTGGTACAGGATGCAAGGAGCTCGAATAGGAACATCTGTTCTAATCGACACCGTTGACATTACAGACCCCTTTTTGGTGTCATTTGGAGAAGCATCTGTGATAGCGGAAGGTGTAATGATTCAAAGCCATGAAGTGAAGAATGGAGTACTAAGCTTTCACTCGGTCCACGTTGGCCGGAATTCCACAATCGGCCCCTATGCCATACTTGAGAAAGGAAGTGTAGTGGGAGATGGTGCAGAGGTTCGGCCTCTACAAAAGGTTGAGGGTGTAAATCCTATAATCAGATCAGAGAAAGCCTCTAAACTATGCAAGGTATTCTACATCTATTTTGTTTCCATTCTTGTTTTGGATGTTATCAAAATTAGGCATTCTTTTTCTTTTCTTTTGCAGAAAGAATTAGATGAAGAGATTCCAAAGACTTTGGTTACACTTTATCACCTTTTGGGAATCTATGCAGTAGGTTTCCTTAGTTCCTTCTCTGGTGCCATTGTTTATTTGTCATACGTATACCTCACCAGAACCTCCTTTCTGCTGCATTATTTCATGTTTGCATGCGTTGCTGGTGCCTTCCACTGGTTGCCGGCTGTTGTGGCAGCATGTGCCTCCATAATGACTGAGATCTCATCCGGTCCAGCAACTTCTGCTTCCTTCCTTGCCCTTGCATACTTCTGCCATGGTCTAGTCCTCAGCGTCCTCAGCGGTATTCTTAACCGCTGCCTTGCTGGAGATCGAGGAACTCAAAGATCCCACATCAAAACATGGTTTCTCTATCGAGTAAACATCGCCTGCCACCTCAGGTTTGCCAAACTATTGACAGGAACAGAAGCATTTTGCACATATCTACGCCTTTTCGGGGCTAAAGTGGGTCGTCATTGTTCTATCAGAGCCATCAATCCAGTTTGTAGCCCCAGAATGATTTCCATTGGAGATGGCGTCCATCTTGGTGATTTCAGCCGGATTGTAACTGGATTCTATTCCTCTGATGGTTTTACTTGTGGAGAAATCCAGGTGCAGAAGAACTCGGTAGTCGGAAGCCAAAGCCTCATCCTCTCAGGCTCTAACATCCACGAAGATGTTGTCCTGGGAGCCCTTTCTATTGCACCTGTGGGTTCTGTACTTGAAAGAGGTGGCATCTATATGGGTTGTCAGACACCAATCTTGGTCAAAAACACCTTGCATGCTTTAGATGAGAGGATCGAAGAGATGGACGCAAAGTACAAGAAGATCGTTGGTAAACTTGCTGGAAACTTAGCTATAACGACGATGAAAGCCAAATCAAGGTACTTCCATCGGATTGGTGTTGGTGGAAAGGGTGTTCTAAATATCTACCAGGATCTCTCAGGATTGCCGAATCACAACATCTTCGGGCCAGGCAAGTGCTTCCCAGTAGTAATCCGACATAGCAACAGTCTCAGTGCAGATGATGATGCCAGGATTGATGCACGGGGCGCTGCTTTACGGATTCTGTCAGAAGAAAGTCGTCAAGGACCTCTTCTTGATCTGACCCTGAAAACAGGCAAAGCTTTCTATGCACGCACCATCGAAGACTTCGCCACTTGGCTCTCATGTGGCCTTCCTGCAAGAGAGCAGCAAGTGGAGCGGTCTCCCCACATTCGTGATGCTGTCTGGAGTTCGCTGAGGAACACAAACTCTTACACAGAGCTGCACTACTATTCAAACATCTGCAGGCTATTACGCTTTGACAGTGGCGAGGAGATGTATGTCAAGTTCAAACTCAGACCTGTTGATCGTGACATTGGTGAGGACTCCGGTCACGTTGCTCCGAAGGGTATCCTTCCTCCAGAAACAGGTGCGATCCCAAGGGAAGAGAATGACACCCGTCCGTTGCTCTTCCTCGCCGATGATTTCCGGAGACGAGTAGATTCCTCAGGTCATGTCCGTTATATATTTCAGCTGCAATGCAGGCCAGTTCCATCGGACGGAGAAGAACGTGAATGGGCTCTTGACTGCACCAGGCCATGGGATGAGACGGAGTACCCGTACATGGACATCGGCGAGATCACAATCGATCAGAATCTCACCACGGAAGAATCCGAGAGACTGGAATTCAACCCGTTTCTCCGCTGCAACGAGGTCGATATTATCCGAGCAACCTCGTGCTCCCAAAGTGCATCTATTGATCATGGCCGCTCATTGGTGTACGAGATATGCCAACATCTACGTAACGGCACGCCGCTCCCAATGGCCTGGCGGAGCTTCCTTGAGCAGTCTGGTGCAAAGGTGGACCTTTCTGGTTGTCCAATGGCAGCAACCGCGACGATGCTGACAAAGGAATTTGGTGACCGCAGAGTGACACTGGCGAGGACTTGGTGTCAAACAGTCTGGGCTACCTGTTGTCAGCCACTGCTGCAGACATTGCTGCCGTATTTCGTTCTTGGAATGGTGATCTTCCTGCTGCTCCGTTGGATGCTCATCGTCAAGTCCACTCTGGAGCTACCACTGCATTGGTTGCTGCCGCCATTCTGGGTTGCGTCGGGGATCATGGCTGCACTGGTATGTGCCGGAGCCAAGTGGGTTCTGGTGGGGAGGAAGAAGGAAGGAGAAGCGGTGCTGATATGGAGCCGGGTGGTATTCATGGACACGGTGTGGCAGGCGCTAAGGACTGTGGTGGGTGACTACTTCGTGGAGATGATAACTGGATCCGTGTTGTTCGGGGTGTGGATGCAGCTCATGGGGTCGAGCATCGACGTGGACGACGGGGTCTACGTGGACAGCACGGGGGCAGTGCTGAACCCAGAGATGGTGGAGATCCGGAGGGGTGCGGCGGTGGGGAGGGATGCACTGCTCTTTGGGCATAGCTACGAAGGGGAAGAAGGGAGAGTGAAGTACGGGAAGATTGAGGTTGGGGAGGGCGGGTTTGTAGGAAGCAGGGCTGTGGTCATGCCTGGGGCGAGGGTGGAGAGTGGGGGTTGTCTTGGTGCCCTTTCCTTGGCCATGAAAGGAGAGGTTGTGAAGTCCAGGTGAACAAGTGTGTTAGGCTTGATGTTAGTCACATCAGGTTGATGTAAGAAATAAGATCCGAATGTTGTGCCTCAACAAATCATATCATTTATAGGTTTTTTTTTTCTCTTATAATTAGATTTTCGATAATTTTTTTAAAAAGATAAATGATAAAGAGGAGATTCGAATCGAGGATTTTATAATGAATTATCAAGTTATTTATCATTTAAATTAGTTGACATCTTTTGTCCGAGGGGATATGATTATTTTAGTTCGATTAAAAATTTTGAATTTTGATTGGTTTAAAATCTAAGGATTTTATTTTTACAAGTAAAAGATTTCGTTTGGGTTTGTTTGTGAAGGGTCTTGGGTTTTTATTGTTCCGTTATATACAAATGGAAAGTTTTTGTTTTCATAGATAATGTTGGTAGGAACTGTATGAGACTTTGAAAATGAATGAGACAGAGAGGTGGTTTTTGAAATTGGTTGTACTTCTTTTTAGAGTTCCATAAAGTATAAGGATGCCGGTAACCAACGAATGAATTAAAATTCTTGATAAATTAAATTAATCAGAATTTTATTTCAATTAAGTTATTTAATCATTTTGGAAGTTAATTTCTAATTAGGTTTACATGGGAAGTTAATTTCTAAAGAGGACTTGATTTCTAATTTAGGAAGCTAAGATAGGAATTAGTTTAGATAAATTATTTTGTGTAAGTTGTCCAACTCTCCCTATTTAGCATTGTTTATTTTAGTTGTAATTTTAGACATGATCTAATAATGTTTATGTTTATTTTTTGCATTTTATAAAATATTAGATGAATTATTCATAGTCTTTTACATTTAGAAACAATATCATTTTTGTTTTAAGATTAAAATAGTATATTTTTTTTAATTTTATACAGTAAATTTGAGTCTCTAGCATCGAGGTGGGCTCTCAAAGGTTATTCTATCTCGATGGTTAGGTAGTAATGAGGCCCTATGGTTATTCTAATTTGACTAAAAAAATTTAAACTATCACTGGTTTAACCCTAATTTAGTAAAAAAAAAAAAATTTATGTGCAAGAATGAGTAAAGGATTTTATTTGTGCTAAGTCAAGATTTGATTGTTCAAATTGAATGCTAATTTAAAACCAATCAAAGGTCTCTCTTCCATAATAATCTTCAATTAATTTTAATCATCTCAATAATATATTTTTGATGTTTAAATTAGTTTTGGAGTCAGATGATTTGATTTATGTTGTTAACTATATTGGAGACGTGTGTGTCATTCTTTTATATAGTAAGCTTTTAGTATCATTCTCTTATAATAATATTACTAGGATTGTGCTCTTTTCTCAAACTTAATTATGATTGTGATGTATCAAATCTCCAATTCAATCTTAATAATCACAAAATGCCATCTCATGCAATAGCATCATGGCATCCCAACGGTGCCAATGACCACGATAGCCATTGTTGTGTCACCACCATCAACCAATTGTCAATGATAAGTCGTCGTCCATAATCAAATAACATTCTTTTTTTTATTTTTTTTTTATTATCTACTGATTCGACTGAAGCCCCATATGCATGTTTGAGGAAAAACACTTCACTCAGCATGCAGGCAAGCAAAAGACATTGTTATGCAAATAGATCACATGGTGGAAGCACCACATGCCTAAGGATTAATAAAAAAATTATAATAATAATTTGATGTTATTACAATAGATCAATTTTTTTTTTATGATCTAGGATAATTAGATTTTAATAATATGATCGATGTCAATCGGTAGAATAAATTATTATACAGAAAACATTCAAATCAAGATTGAGATCTAAATTACCATATATCAAGAATAAAACGTGTACCACCTTATTAAACATTTCAAATATGGTGAAGTTGTAGTTTTGCACATTAAGAGTGGACCCACCTCTCTTTATATTTTCTATAGTGCCATTATAATTAATGAAATTTGAGACTCATCTACGATCAGATATTAAAAATGTCCTATCATTATATATAGAAAGATAATTTGAGAGATCACTCACGTTAACGTAATCGTCCAGGATTAGGAATCCCTTTCTATTGACAAATAATCTTAGTCAGAATCCTTGTAATATTTGTTATCCTAAGCTAGTCCACATATCACTGTTATTTTGGTTGATATAGAACTACTATACTACTATTAACGCAAATTATTGACCCATTAGGAAATTCACGATCTTTATTGACCTTGCGCAACCTAAAATAATAATTTAATCTATAAGGAATATCGTATATATATATATATATACAAAAAAGATTTGAATTGCAGATGGGCCGGCTGGGCCATCCGAGACTAATATGTTGAACCAGAATAAATGGTGTTGGATGAGGGACAGGGAGCGGTCCGAATCCCCCACTAACCTGCTGGAGTCCTTTGTGATCTCCGAGTGATCATGATTATTTTAGTGATGATTCTTCGAGTGATCATCCTAATTTTTCTTTCTCATGAATAAACATCCGCGTTGTATTAGGTCTGACCCCGGAGAAGGTACCTCGGCGAGGGCGGCCACCCAGTGCCGTCAGCCAATCGTGTCACCGACGTAAGCCGTCGCGTGCATGCCTGACGTACGTGCCGCTACCCTATCTACTGCTGACGCGTGTAATCTGCATGCAGCCAAGCTCGAGAGACTAGTTCTTCCGTAGCATCTTTCCCATCAAAGTTCGTGTATCCAAAGTCCACAAAAACTATTCTGTCTCGAGGAATATGGCAGAAGATTTTGCATTCGATGTACCAAACCCAGTCCTCTTCTCGGACGTGGACAAAACAATGGTTTTTAGGCCAAGCAGAAACCGAGAGGACGCTTCCAATTTCCTATCTTCTTCCTTTATAATAATCAATATAGTGGAGCTCCTCTGATGTCGACAATTACAAGGAATAAATAAACGGATTTGAAAAGGGGATGTTGATGTCGGACTTGTTCCTCCATTATATTTAGTCGATGATCTCCATTCGTACTTGCTGCTACTCCCCTCGTGTCGTTAGTAGCCTCTAACGAAATACATCATTCTTACCATTAAGCTTATATCGATCGTCATCTGGTCTTGGCTAACAAGGGGTGGGGGAACATGCATGGTGCTGACGGCCCTCCGCAGCAGCGTATAAACACCAGTATGTACAACACAGACGACCCTCTCTCGGTCGCCGGTCTGGTTGTCAAGTTTGATCTTGATAGAGTAGGAACAATACGAATCGTGTCGTTTGTCATGTACTATATATTTATTGTATGCGGCAGTTGCAGAGAGGCCAAGTCCGTGTCACAGGAGTTGTTGGAATGCAAGGAGAGGCTAAAGGTTTAACTGACACACGGCGCCCATATCTGTACTCCTGCGAGCGGGACCCTCGCGCTACCATCTCTTTCGTGGGCCACGTATTTGGGTGCGCCAAGTACTAGCGGCCGGGAAGATCTGGGCCGTCTTTTCTGGTCCCGCTCCCGGGCTGCCATCGGATCCGAGCGGGGACCATCTTTCTCGGCGTGCCTGGCTTTGTCACAGCGACACGTGGACGTCTGAGAACGGTAATGCTCGCGTGGTCCGTGCGTCAGCCGTCGACCAAATCCTTTGAATTAAATAATGTATATATTGCCTGAAAAATTCAATTGCATCTGCTGCTGGTAACAAGGGAGAGAAATTAAAAGGAAATTTCATGTGTCAAGAGAAGATTTCCTATTATTATTATTATTATTATTATTATTATTATTATTATTATTCGATTTGATGATTTATCGACATTTAGCATGACCCCCAGCAGCGCGAGCAGGGTGGGATTCGAGTAGTGGCTATCTTAAGATAAGGGCAATTTGGTCCACATATAAGAGCGTCAACCGCCGTTGGGATCAAGTCACCTGTGGACGTGGCAGTCACGTTGGTCCGTCGGGAGTCACTTTCAATAAGTCCACGGCGTTCCTTGTCTGCGTGGTATTGTCCGTTTGGGCGGTCACTTTACCAACCTCCCTCCCGTCTCATCTATCATGAAGCAACCTGACTCACGCCTCTCGAGCCTTCATGTTTTCGGTAAAACTGCCACTATCGCTGGTAGTAGCAGATTAATTTTACGAACCCCCAGGGAGGGGAAGAGTGAGAGAGAAGAAGAATCGGCTTTCTCATACCATTTTGGAGCGCAGAGAGATGGCCAATGAGTAGGGAACGAGGCATTAATGGAGAGAGGATCAAGATCCGGAAAAGGGAGGCTCTTGCGAGGAACTTGATGGCAAACAAGGGGAGTTTCAGCAAGGAGCAGCCGCAGCAGATCTCCTTTGCCATGATTCATCCTTCTTCTTCCTCTTCCTCCATGCAGGGAAGCCTCATGTAGTAACCATCTTGTCGGAGCTGAAGACTTGCCATGTCCCAAAAATTTCCTTTTTTTTTCTTCCTTTTCTTTTCTTTTCTTTCTTTCACGTGCTCTTTTATGTTTTTGGCCCTTCTTTTCATTTGTGATCAGTAGGAATTTCTGGTTCTCGGTAGGTGAAACTTCATATATCCTTTAGAATCAATCCTATTCCATGTGAATAAACTGAAAGAACACTAAGCTCGTTCTACAGGAACCTGGTTTTCTAGGGAAGTTTCAATATAACGTGGTGTACAATTAGTTTGAGGTGCCTTGATTTTGGTAGGAAATGAAAGGTTGGTGGTTGTCCTGTTATCGGTGTATTATACTTTAAAACGCAAGGTTGAATTGTCATAGAGCAAATTGAGTGGAACACGCTTAAGCACACAAGCACTAAAATTTCAGATGAGCTGAAGAATATAGGTTGCCTGGTCATCATGTCATAAGAAATACGAGTATATTGAGTAAAACTCAATGAAGGAGAGTGGGCTTCTTTTTCTTGGTCCTTAATTTAGCTTGGAGTTTCATTTCAGTAGCAGTACCCGAACGAAATTGGTCATCCTTTGCTTAATTCGAAATCATGTACTGATATGATGTAGGAGGAGCAAGGAGGCTGGAGCTTATGACTTGGGAGAGCTGGACCAAGCTCTATTCTTCTCTTTAGATGAGCAGGATCATTCGATATCAGGTCAAGAACAAAGACGTGAGTCCCTTTCGATTACACTTGGCTTCTTTTAATTCTATCCGATACTGGCTTCTCGATCACCTCTGTGTCACATGCCGATCCGATGCCAGAAAGGCTATCACACGAAAGGAACTGGTAGGATGAAGAGGGGGCGAATCAGATAGCTGTTTAGATTCCTTTCGGAAGGGTTTTTTTTTTTTTTGGTTCTCCGGGAGAGGGGAGGGGGTCATGAGAACACCATGTCTGACAGATCTTGTCGTACTGTGTAATTGACCCGATTTTTTGCTGATAAGACTGGAAATCTGACATCTAAGAATAATTTCAATTTTCTGATTTTTTTTAAAGGTTTTTCTTCTTCTTTTCCTCTCCTCTTGATGGAGACTGTGACATGTAACAAAAGAGTCATGATTACCCTGGAAATTCTTGTACCAAAAGGTGCAGAAATCGATTTCTTTTTCCATATGCTTTCTATCATTTGCCCTCGTCTCTTTCCAACGCCATTTTTTCTCTAATCTCTCTGTCGCACTTACACAATCCCCTATGAGTTTCTTTGAAGAAGTGTCATTTCTCTGTCGTGGTTGTATCTTTGGAATCTAGAGGCTGTCACCTTTATTCTTAAAGAGGAATTACTCTCCATTTATGGTGTTGAGGTGCAACATGAGGGGTTTTGATGCTTACGGCGGTTCATACGTGCAGAGACTCTGAACATTTTCCCTTCGCAGCCCATGCATGTACAGACTTCGACAAAGGTGCGCGAAATAAGGACTCATCTTTAATTTCTTGCTGCTCATGCTTTTCTGATACATTTATTTAAGCGTCTTTGAAAGTTGTTGTGTGGTCGGTAGCTCATATGATGTTTAATACGCATAGGGTGGAAAAAGCTTGGCTTCTCCAGCAACCAGTGGTTCCAAGAAGTCGTCAGATCAGACCATGGAACTAGGAAACACTACCATTGATCTCCCAGAGTTGCCTGAGAAGTCGTCGAAGGACACCAAAGTAGTAGTCAAGGTGAGAGGCAACATCTTCATTTGTATGTATGGTTATGTTCATATTATTTTCTTCATTCTCTTGTGTGGCAACAGAAGGAAGGGAACCAAAAGAGCACATGTGTTGCAGAAAGTGAAGGGCCCAAGACAACAGATCCTAAAGCGAGTTCATCTAAAGCTTCCCATATATATATATATATATATATATATATATATATATATATATATATATATATATATATATATATATATATATATATATCCTTCTCCTTTATCCTTTACAACTGGAAGTTCTCTCCAACTGTGTGTTTTGTTTTCTTTGTGAGCAGACGTTGAGAAGGCTTGCTCAGAATAGGGAGGCAGCCAGGAAAAGCAGGCTCAGGAAGAAGGTGATCAGTCAATTGACAACAATATTTCACCCAAAACCTGTTACGTGTGTCGATGTATTCCTCTCCCTTTTCGTGCTACAGGCTTATATTCAACAGTTGGAGAGCAGTAGGAACAAACTTAGTCAGCTTGAACAAGAGATTCAAAGGGCAAGAGGACAGGTAACAATTAGTCTTACAGTCATGCACACTTCTTTCTACATATATATTTGCGCCACTGAACCATTTCAACTCCTCTTTCGATCTCTTACTAAAACTGACGCTCTTCTTTTAGGGTCTGTTATATGGTGGCGGAGCTCTCCTCGAGGATCAAGGCCTCCCGGCATTTGCCGGTGGGCTAAGTTCAGGTATCATCCTCCGTACGCTAAACTGACATGAGGGTGAATTGTTTCCCTAACCCATATAATTTGATTTCAGATGCAGCCATGTTCGATATGGAGTACACGAGGTGGCTGGAGGAGCACCACAGGCTTATGTGCGAGCTGCGGGCGGCGGTGGAAGAGCAGCAGCCGGAGAACAAGTTGCAGATGTTTGTGGACAGCTGCCTCGCGCATTACGATCAGATGGCGTATCTCAAGAGCATCGTCACGAAGTCGGACGTCTTCCACCTCATCTCTGGCGTGTGGATGACACCCGCGGAGCGCTGCTTCATGTGGATGGGCGGCTTCCGTCCCTCCGAGCTCATCAAGGTCCTTCACAACCTTCACACATCTCTTGCATGCATGCATGGGTACATAAAACCAGCACTCGATAGCGCATCCTCTTATTTTGGGATTGGCCAAGATCCAGCAAACCCTTGACCTCTCAATAGTGTGCCCTTTGCCATTCTAAACCTAACAGACAACACATGCTAGTATAACAAGGGTTTGAAACTTTGAATAGACGATGCTGGTTGTTTAATGAGCTGAAAAGGACCACTAGCATAGGATACTAAGACTGACATCACCCCAGTGCATAAAATTATCATTTGAATAATCATATGGTCTTGCCGACGTCTACTCCATTGCCATTTGTTTAATGGCGAACAACTGCACTTGGGAAATAGTTACAGCCATTAATGGACGACGAGGTTTGTTAGTTTACATATTAAATGTTATAGGATGATGGAGTTGGTGATTAGTTTCATCAAGGCATGGGCTCGGTGGAGGATGTGTTCTGATGGAAGGATCAAGTGCAGTGCCACAATGTTGAAGAACAATTCGAGGGGTGGGCACTCAGTAGCAAAAATGTCTGGAAGAAGGCTCTTTTCCCTTCATATACCTTACATAGTTATGTTCAATCAGACCATAAATAAAAGTCACACGACTGCTGAACGGTGAAAGCAATACATTATCTTCGTATTTCCATGAATGATGATATCATTCAAATACGGTGCTTCCTGTAACTTGGCATACGTACAAGGGTTCAAATAGCTTCTTGTGTAGAGAGAGCATCATGTTGTTACTGCATGCTACAAGAGAGCTGTAGCTGTGTTAAGATCTTAACCGTTCCTGACGGTATATTATGCTTGCTCAGATGCTTTCGAGACACATCGAACCATTGACGGAGCAGCAGATCCTAGGGGTGTGCGGACTGCAGCAGTCGACGCAGGAGACGGAGGAAGCACTCACCCAAGGGCTGGAAGCCCTGAACCTATCTCTCTCCGACACCATCACCTCCGACGCACTGAGCTGCCTCTCTAACATGGACAACTACATGGGTCAGATGGCCGTCGCCGTGAACAAGCTCGCCACCTTAGAGGGCTTCATCCGACAAGTAAGCTACAGATCTGCATAAACTAATGAAAACATAACGTCACATTGCAATCACATAGGTAGCCACCCAAGACTATGATTGACGTAATGTCACACACTTCGTTGGTTTTACCTAAGTCGTGCGACATTGATGTTTGTCAGTCTGTAAAAATCAGTTTCCCCGAAATCTCTGATGGTTTCTTAGAACCTACAAAAGAGAAAATGGGTTAGAGAAGTCATTTCACTCGGGATCCACAAGCAACCATTTCATTAAACACTTCATAGCCAATGCAAATTATAAATAGACTTCACAAGCCTTGAATGATCGCACAACAAAGGATTTAAAATGATCTATTATAGACCGAAATCCCTATAAATGCTCAAATGACAATCTTTATTTGCAAGCCTAAGATGACCACTAAAACCAAATAAAATGGGACTACTAGACCTACTATCAGCCCTTTATATGCTATTGCAAAGCATAAATAAAATCGAAAGACATAGATATACATGAGTATTACATTAAACACCTCGTTTAAAGTTTTGTCCGTAACATTTTCCTCCACTTATTCTTTCGATGTCCTTGTTGAAGTCTTTGCAGACGTTGTATCTCCTTACCTTTGTTGAGTCTTCAATCTTCTGCTTCAGTTGCAATATGCCTCTTGGCTCCCAACTGCACTTTGCCACTATTGTTGAGTAGTCGAACTTTGATCCGTCATGTTGCTTCAACTCGCCAATGACTCTGACTCTAGTGTGAGGTCGGCTGAGTTATGTCGATTCATGTTTTTTCCTGTGGATCTCTCAGATGAAGGAAAAAGATTATTCTTATTATGTGTTAGTCTCTCAAATGCCTCATGCCGCTTGAACTAAGTGGATGTTTGTTGGAACTTTAATGAGCATCGCCTCGTAGATATTAAAGTTTTTGGGTCCTTCATAAAATTTACTCATCGATTCTTCTTTCACTTAGTCGTCACTTCCAAATAGGTTCATATCACTTCTACTTTTAATTGGCATTCTCTTAGGAAATGAAACAGATTATCTACTCTTAGTAGCATTGATCATCATTGGTGAGGATTTGACAATTGTTATCTTCCATTAAGTTTCTTTGAAGGGTCTTTGAACCTGTGCAGAACTCCTATATTGGATACTCAGTTTCGCCCATTCTCTTAAGAGTTGAGAAGACAAAGGTTACTTGACTTTGTCTACCTCCTCAAGGGTTATACTCCATGCATCGAGTGTTGGGAAATCTTAGAGGTGATATCACATGCATAGCGGAAGAACAAGAAAACAAAATCCCCTATTCCCAAAGAGATGTTTGTTGTCATGCGAAGATTGGTACGTAAAAATCCGCGAAACAAACTGCATATAGAATAGATTGTGTTACCTAGGGATATCGTATATCCCTGTTTCCTTGCAGATCTCTAGGAGAGGGTGAAAGAGGTCAAGCATCATCCTCTCTAGCGATGATCCACACAGTAGGGCTGCGACGACGCTCCTCAAAACTCCAGGCCTGCTTTGAGGTGGAGGGGGGGGGAAATAGGAGAGGCAAGCAAAGGCTCTAGCCTATGAGGCTCTGAATCCCTCCTATTTATAGAGGCCCCCTGTCAAACCCTAATGGATCCTCTCCTAGTGGGTATTAGATCTGCATTCAATTACCCAAGCCTTTTAGATTAGTGGATCTCTATCCAATAATCTCTCATGAGCTCTTATTGGATCTCATCCATGGGATC
The DNA here is from genome assembly GCA_004837865.1 of Musa balbisiana. NCBI lineage: Eukaryota > Viridiplantae > Streptophyta > Magnoliopsida > Zingiberales > Musaceae > Musa > Musa balbisiana. The sequence goes on along the minus strand of CM017196.1, from coordinate 14,909,702 downwards.
CAATAATTTAGGGGCTTATTGGATATCCAATAAGATAGGGGCTCCGGCGGATATCTCATATCTGAACCTCTACTCATCGCAATGTCTACCATATGTGTGTGACCCTCTAGGCCCAGTATCGAGCTGGTCGTGAGTCATAGCTGTCAGAACTCCTTCTGGCTTAGTGAATTATTGTCTCTGTAATAATTCACTCATTTCAACGACTACGGACGTACTAGGCCACTACGGCGTAGTCCCCAAACGATTCAAGGGAATCCAATCTATTGGACCTGTCTGTCCTCAGTTACCATGTACCTATTGTCTCTCATCTATCTAATATCCCAGAGACTGTATACCGGATATGGTGCTGTCAGACCCATACGGTTTCTACTCGAGTCTCGCTCTAATCGGATTCTCCCAGAGAACTAATTCTCTCTCAATCTAAATAACCCTGGCCAGGGATTTGTCTAAGCAAGAACACATAGGATATTCCTCTCATGACGTCGAGAATGGATAATCCTCTATCGACACTCAATAGCCCTCATAAGGTCGACTGCCACTCCCAATGACCAGCTGTACTACATTTGGGACATCCAAACCTATAAGGTATGGTATCAAAGAGTGGAGCACTCATACAGGACATATTTGATGTCTCAATTCTAAGGACCAGATACACCACTGGGACTACGGAATCGTTGTCTAACAATAAGGCATCATCAACCATCCAATATTCCATAAGCGGATCAATCAATGAACTTATTCTCCAATGAGCACTTGTACTATATCCCTAGTGTCCCCACACGAGCAGCTATGAGACCACCTGCATCCATCATATGGATGAGTATACAACACACCAATTTGTCTGGTTATCACGATGTCTCTCTCGAGTAACCTATGACTGGGATTATTTATGATATGTGTTTAAAGATAAATAGGTCTCATTATCGTGATCTCATTACGATCCGATTCTCATTGCACGAATTCAAAGACACCACAATATATATATATATATATATATATATATATATATATATATATATATGTAAAAGATAATATAAAGTGAAAAATGCCAAAATATAATAAGCAAAAAGATTCCGTATCAAGTCACACGTGCCATCATTCACGTGATTGGTTTGTTGGACACCTATAACTAGCAATCTCCCACTTGACCTAAAGCCAATTGCCTATGTGTCTGATCCCCATCAGACTCCTGTGACGCTCAAAGACAATCCGAGACAATAGCTTTGTCAATGGATCTGCAATATTATCTTCGGATGAAACTCTTTCCACTACTATATCTCCTCGGGTCACGATCTCTTTGATAAGGTGGAACCTCCTTAGAACATGCTTAGATTTCTAATGAGACCTAGGTTTCTTCGCTTGAGTAAATATCCCATTGTTGTCACAATACAAGGAAATTGACTCCTCGTTATCTAGCACGACTCTTAAATCTGTAATGAACTTCTTCATCCAAACTCCCTCTTTTGCTACATTTGCTGCAGCAATGTATTCCGCCTCTATGGTCGAGTCAGTAGTAGTATCTTGCTTGGAACTCTTCCAGCACACTGCTCCTCCATTCAAGGTGTACACATACCTCGAATTCGACTTGCTATTATTGACATCAGATTGAAAACTTAAGTCTATGTAGCCTTCAACTTTGAGGCTACTACCTCCATATACTAGTAAAAGATCCTTAGTCCTTCTCAAGTACTTAAGGATACACTTTACTGCTTTCCAATGCTCTAAGTCTGGATCCGCCTGAGACCTGCTCGTGACACTCAAAGCATGTGCTATATCAGACCTAGTACATAGCATGACATACATGATAGACCCTATCGCCGAGGCATAAGGTATCATATCTATGTTCGCCTTTATTCCATGCCAAACCTTTTGACAATGGTTTCTATGTACCTGGATTGGGACAAGCTAAGCATCCTCTTGAATCGATCTCTATAGATCCGAATCCCCAAGATATAAGATGCTTCCCCTAAGTTCTTCATGGAGAAGTGTTTAGATAACCAAGCCTTTACTATGGATAGTATTCCTACGTCATTCCCAATGATCAAGATATCATCCACATATAACACCAAAAAGGTGATAGCGCTCCCACTTACCTTCCTGTACACACAAGGCTCATCTTCGTTCTTAACGAAGTTATAAGGTCTTATTACCTCATCAAATCTTATGTTCCAACTTTGGGGAGCTTGCTTTAGTCCATAAATGGATCTAAGCAACCTGCACACCTTATCTGGGTAGTCCTTGGACATGAATCCCTCAGGTTGTATCATATACACCTCCACATCGAGGTTCTCATTGAGGAATGCAGTTTTCACATCCATCTACCAGATCTCATAATCATAGTGTGCTACAATAGCCAATAGAATTTGGATGGATTTTAGTATTGCTACAGGTGAGAAGGTTTCGTCATAGTCAACACATTGCCTTTGACGATACCCCTTAGCCATTAGCCTTGTTTTATAGGTCTCTACCTTTCCATCTACTCCGATCTTTTTCTTAAAGATCCACTTATAACCGATGGATACAATACCTTTGGGCGCATCAACTAGGTTCTAAACCTTGTTGGAGTACATAGAATCTATCTCAGAATCATGGCTTCTTGCCACTTCCCGGAGTCCATACTCATAATAGCCTCCTCGTAGGTCTGAGGATCAATATCCTCAATATCTTCTCCTCCAATATGTCCCACATATCTCTCAAGAGGATAGGATACCCTACCGGACCTACGTAAAGTTGGAACTTGTGTGTTAGGTACCTGAACATACTCGGGCTGTAGAGTGGTACTTGAGCTTGGTTCTTCAACCTCGCTCAACTCTATCATGCTCCCACTATCTCCGCCAAGAATGTGTTCCTTCTCAAGGAACACTGCTCTTTTGGCTATAAAGATCTTTTGGTCCTCGAGGTGATAGAAATAATACCGATAAGTTTTCTTGGGGTATCCCATAAATTTGCATCACTCTGTCCTTGATTCTAGCTTATCGAGGTTGTGTCTTTTAACGTGGGCAGGGTAGCCCCAAATCTTAACAACTTTAAGATCGGGCTTCTTCCCTTTCCATATCTCATATGGTGTAGACACTACCGACTTAATTGAAACTCTATTCAGAAGGTAAGCTGTGGTCTCTAGGGCATATCCCCAGAATGAGATGGGTAGGTCAGCGAAACTTATCATAGATCGTACCATGTCTAACAGCATACGATTTCTCCTTTCAGACATACCATTGAGCTGAGATGTATAAAGAGATATCCATTGGGATAATATCCAATGGTCTTTGAGGAACTAAGTAAACTCTATACTTAAGTACTTACCTCCTCGATCTGATCGAAGAGTTTTGATACTCTTTCCAGTCTTGTTCTCCACCTCATTCTTATACTCCCTGAATTTCTCAAATGCCTTGGATTTGTACATCATTAAGTATACATATCCATACCTTGAGAAATCATCAGTAAAGGTAATGTAGGAGTAACCACCAATGACATGAGTTGACATGGGTCCACATACATCACTATGTATGAGTTCTAACAGCTCAGTGGCTCTCTCTCCAGTTCCACTAAATGGAGAGTTGGTCAGTTTTCCACGAAGGCAAGACTCGCAAGTTGCATATGACTTATAGTCGAATGGATCTAGATATCCATCATTTAGCAATTTTTAAATCCTTTCTTCATGGATATGACCTAGCCTACAATGCCACAAGTATGCACTGTTCATCTCATCTCGTTTCTTCTTGGACATACTTACATTCATGATATGCGGAGTAGTGTCTAGTATAAATAAACCATTATGCAATGTCCCTTTCGTGATGATCTCATCATCTAATAATATCGAACAACTATTGTTCTAAAAAACTAATTTATGTCGACTAATTGTCAAACATAAAATGGAGATAATATTTTTGATAATAGAATGAACAAAATAACATGCATCTAATGCAATAAAAGCTCCACCAGGCAGATATAGGGCGACCTCGCCATCAGCTACTACAACAACTTTTGCTTTATTGCCCATCTTGAGGTCCATCTCGCCTCTCTCTAGTCTTCTAGGCCTTGCCAGAACCTACAACGAATTGCATATATGATAAGCACTACCGGTATCCAATAACCATGTGTTATCATATGAGTCTGACAAATGGAGACTGATCATGAATGTACCTGAAGCTTCACTAAGTTTCTATTTCGCCTTTTCTGCAAGGTACTCTTTGTAGTTCCTCTTCCAGTGCCCATCTTTGCCACAATGGAAGCACTGGCCTTTGTCCTTTGTTGGGTCTTTCTTAGCAACCTTTGTTTTTCCTGGTCTGCTCTTGCCCTTTCCCTTCTTAAAGGACTTTTCTGCTTTCATTTTCTTTCTGGTCTCACTAGTGGAGAACTGGCTTCTCTTTCCTAATAGTACTCTCTGCCTCCCTCAACATATTGAGGAGCTTTGGGAGAGTCACCTCAAGCTTGTTCATATTAAAATTCATTATGAACTATGAAAAGGAATCTAGTAGGGACTGAAACACAATGTCCACACACAAATTATCCTCTAGAATCATTCCTAGACCTGTGAGTTTCTCCAACCACTCAATCATATTTAGGACATAGTTATGAACCGGTGTCCCCTTAGTCATCCTAGTGCGGAAGAGACTCTTGGATATCTCATGTCACTGAGTCCTTCCCTGTTCCTCAAACAATTTACGGACATGTAGGAGAATGGATCTAGCATCCATCTTTTCATGTTGTCTTTGTAACTCAGGAGTCATAGCGCCCAACATATAGCACTGAGCAAGAGTGGAGTCATCAATGTACTTCATGTAGCGAGCGATCTCATCCTCGCTTGCCCCTTCCTTGGGCGTAGGCATTACTGTATCAAGGACGTACGCGATTTTTTCCGCCATGAGAACAATTCTCAAGTTGCGGACCCAATCCGTATAATTTGAACCAATGAGGTGGTTGACATCAAGTATGTCACGTAAAGGATTTGAAAGCGATATTTTCTAAAAATAAAGATGTAGTAGGAATGAATAACATGCAGATTTTACAAGAAATAAACAATCAATATATGGATTTCTATCTTAATATACTCTCACTATTTTACTAGTGAGTCACGCAACACCCTCAGCACATGAAACGGAAGTCTCTGATAGACTTCTAGTGGGGATCAAGATCCAATTGGCGTCTTAGTGTAACCTCGAGGGACTCGACCAATCACACTAAGCCCAAAAGGTAGACAATTCTTGCCGATCACAACTCTTTATGATTCTCGTCCTGTTTGGCCTCCGAATCACCATGGTCTCGAAAGACTCGACCAACCATGATGTTCGGTTAAGTCAACACCTTCGTTACAAGATGAGTTTGATTTGATGATATACCCTCGAGGGACTCGACCAAGAATACCATATCCTCAGGTCATCGGTGACATCTGTATGTCGTAAGCAAGATAGCGAATCGCGATATAGGTGAGCCTCGAGGGACTCGACCAACTCAACCTACACCGGGAATCGGTTCCTACCCATAACGATGGAAGGTCACATGGGTCAATCTAATTGCCTCACGTTTACCTACTTAATATTATCGAGAGAGATGTTTCTATGATTTGGTCTCCTAATATGACATGTCACACATATATATATTTAATATATATCTATATCGCATGCAAATATATATACATATCTAGTATGTGTATAAGCAATCACACCAGATGATCATGGACCACAACTTAATATGATCAAGCCAGAGCCAGTAGGCCTAATCACTCACATCAAGATCTATGTGTGCAACGGTGCATCTCCATGCCATGTGATCGTCCATCTCGTCCTCGTCGATTCCGTCGACATCTCGATGCATCTCCATGCATTGCAATCATCCGTCTTGTGGGTCCCGCTATCGCATCCACACTCCCGCTAGCGCCTCCTCATGTGATTATAATTTAATCATAGGCACGTATACCCGACAATAAATGAGAAATATAATGGAGGCTCGCAGGCCCTAATAATAATAATCATAAGTACACACATCACACGGTCCATGATCATTCGTCCACACATTATACATCACATGCATAAGTCATTATCATGTAGGACTACTAGATAATAAATAATAATAATAATCAACTAAACTTTTTAATTAATTAATATTTTTTCAAATCAAGGATAAGAAATTTTCTGAATTTTGAGGGGCATTTTCATAATTTGGTCAAAGGACATAAATTGAAATTTCTCAAATTCCCAAGGGCAAGACTGTCTTTTGCCCAGAAAACCCTAATGCCCTTCTCCCTCTCCCTTGTTGCTGCTGCCGCCGCCACCCAACCGACGGCGGCCTTTGCGGCGAGGGGCGGGGGTGCTGCCCCTGCTTGCGGGCGACGCCTCCCTTGTGGTTGGGAGTCGCCACGGGTGGTTCTGCCTGCGGGGCCTGCACCCGCAGCCGTTGCCCCTACTGGCCGCTGCTGGCGCTATATGCCAAGGCAGTGCCCGCGAATGTCTCTGCCCGCGCACCGCAGGCGGCTCTTCCTGCGGGCGGTCGACCGATTGCGGTTGCGGTTGCGATTGCGCGCAACAACAGTTGCCGCGCGCAAGCGGCCTACCCTTGTGGGCGCTGTGGCCACAAGCAGTGCCCGCGAGCTGCTAGCCCCGCCGGTCGCAAGCCTGCTGCATGCAGGCCGCCGGTCGGTTGCTATAGGTGCAGCACCTGCGCATGCGTCGGCGCTGCACTGCTTGCGTTTGCACGCACGTAGATCGAGGGCAGTAATAGTTATTGCCCTTTCTCGCTTTTACGTCAATGATTTTAACGTCAAAAGTTTTTCCAAAACATAACACACGCAGTTCAAAACCAATCTATCGTACGAACAACCTGGCTCTGATACCACGGTTGTGAAATCTTAGGCGTGACATACATGCGTAGCGGAAGAACAAGAAAACAAAATCCCCTATTCCCAAAGAGATGTTCATCGTCGTACGAAGATTGGTGCATAAAAATATGCAAAACAAACTGCATATAGAATAAATTGTGTTACCTAGGGAGATCGTATATCCTTGTTTCCTTACAGATTTCTAGGAGAGGGTGAAGGAGGTCAAGCGTCCTCCTCTCTAGCGGTGATCCACACAGTAGGGCTGCGATGACGCTCCTCAAACTCCATGCCTGCTCTAAGGTGGAGGGGGGGGGGGGGGGGGAGAATAGGAGAGGCAAGCAAAGGCTCTAGCCTATAAGGCTCTGAATCCCTCCTATTTATAGAGGCCCCCTTTCAAACACTAATGGATCCTCCCATAGTGGGTATTGGATCTGCATTCAATTACCCAAGCCTTTTAGATTAGTGGATCTCTATCCAATAATCTCTCATGGGCTCTTATTGGATCTTGTCCATGAGATCCAATAATTCAGGGGCTTATTGGATATCCAATAAGATAGGGGCTCTGGCAGATATCTCATATCCGAACATCTACTCATCGCAATGCCTACCATATGTGTGTGACCCTCTAGGCCCAATATCAAGCTGGCTGTGAGTCATAGCTGTCAGAACTCCTTCTGGCTCAGTGAATTATTATCTCTGTAATAATTCACTCGACTTATCGACTACGGACATACTAGGCCACTACGTAGTAATCCCCAGACGATACAAGGGAATCCAATCCATTGGACATGTCTGTTCTCAATTACCGTGTACCTATAGTCTCTCATCCATCTAATACCCCAGAGACCGTATACCGGGTATGGTGCTATCAGACATATATGGTTTCTACCGAGTCTCGCTCTAATCGGATTCTCTCGGAGAACTCTTTCTCTCTCAATCAGAATGACCATGGCCAGGGATTTGTCTGAGCAAGAACACATGGGATAGTGGATGATCTTCTATCGACACTCAATAGCCCTTGTAAGGTCGACTACCACTACCAATGACTAGCTGTACTAGATCTGGGACATCCAAACTTATAAGTCTGGTATCAAAGAGTGGAGCACTCATAAAAAATATCCTTGGTGTCTCAAGTCTAAGGACCATATACACCACTAGGACTACGGAATCGCTATATGACAATAAGGCATCATCAACCATCCAGTATTTCATAAGCGGATCAATCAGAAAACTCATTCTCCAATGAGCACCTAAACTGTATCCCTAGTGTCCCAACATGAGCAGCTATGAGACTAGCTACATCCATCATATGCACAGGTATACAGTATACCAGTCTGTCCAATTATCACGATGTCTTTCTCGCGTAACCTATGACCGAGATTATTTAGGATCTGTGTTTAAAGGTGAATCGGTATCATTATCGTGATCTCATCACGATCCGATTCCTATTGCACGGATCCAAGAACATCAATATATATATATATATATATATATATATGTAATATATAATATAAAGTGATAAATGTCAAAATATAATAAGCAAAAAGATTCCGTGTCAAGTCACACGTGCCATCACTCACGTGATTGGCTTGTTGGGCACCTATGACTAGCATCGAGTTGGTTACTAGCTTTCACCTGCTCTTTTGCACACACTTCTGAAGCACTTGAATTGTTTGCACTCCTTACGTTGAGTTAGTTAGATATATATATTATATGTAATATATAATATAAAGTGATAAATGTCAAATATAATAAGCAAAAGATTCCGTGTCAAGTCACACGTGCCATCACTCACGTGATTATGGTGATTCACCTTCTTAATGCTATCGAACTTCTGGAATGTAAGAAGTTTTCACCTCAACTTAGAGCAAGTCTCTAATAGTTTTGGTCGCCTTTGAAATTATATTGTCTTCTCTATCATCCTTGCCGTCTACTCCTCTAAATCGCAAAGGTGTAGTTACTACCTACTTTATTCCTTGGTTGAGCACTCTTGCATCGACCCAAATTCCTCCACTTTTGAATATCTTGATGAGAAACTCGTTGACATCGGTCTTACAAGGTTTCTTGGCCTGTACCCTTCAGCTTTGTCTCCATACTTGGAGTTTGCCTCTGTAATCTCCACCTCATCGGCCCCCTTTCACGATTAAGTACTCTCTCTCCATAATAACAAGGGATTGATGACTTCATAGAAGTTCCACCTATACCATAACATTGCCATGCCCCTTTCATGATCAAGCACCTTACCATAGTGTTGCCATGCCCATGACACTACTATTTGTCACCTCGCATTTGCGTCCCTTTCTTTGTGATCAGTAGATCTGCCTCTATGGTATTCCATCGAGTCCACCTTTATTCTAATCAATACTTGTTTTTGGGTAGCTAAGTCTCTCTTGACTCGTTGTCGCTTTTTCGCCCCTTTCGACCCCCTACTTCAACACCTCTGTATTCTTCGAGTAGTTTCCCTTGGTCGATGGAAAGATAGACTGCAACTCCTATGCATGGCCTTTGCTAGTATGTTATAGGGTTTGCATCAATTCTATTCTCCTTAACTTTCTTGGTAGCAACGTTCGCTTACTTGGTCTTATCCTCTAAGTTGTCAAGCTTTCTTAAGCGAATATGAGCTCTAGAGTAGTCCAACTCTCCAACCGCTCTGATCATACCTCTGTATGATCAAATCCCCTACCCTCCCGCTCCCCTATAAGACTCACTTGTACTTATATTCGAAATTCTCCCTCGGTGGTACACAAACCCCATATGTTGATGACCAAGGCTTTTATACGATACAAAATTCGATGCACACACGGAAGACTCGCCTCTTCGATATTATGACATTCACTCATTGAATCTATAGCATTTCTTGCTATCGTGTTGTTCACCGAAATGGAGCTCTCAATAGCTCTCGATCATACTTTGTATGATCTAGTCCCTCGCAGGACTAGTTTCATGTGTATCGCATTATCACGAACTATTCTACCACGATTCGTTATATCATATCGCCTCTTGGTGACATCTCTATTGCATTCTGATCATTGTGGGATGAACTCGGATTGTGATCCCTTCATGTGTGGTCTCTGCCAACACATTGCAGGACATCTTCCATATTCGATTGTGTTCACTCCACTAGCAATCGACATTCGCCCACCCACTCTCGGGTCACACCCAAATGAAGTACAACTCTAGGATAGTCTCTCACTTAGTAGCTTCCGAAGTCTACTGACTTAAGTGAAATTAGTGCACCATTATTTGGATCCTAAGCCTCTGCCCCCACCAGCACAATCTCTACTATGCACCGCTTTCTTCAAGAGTACTCGCCTCCACAAGTTGAGTCGCCTTGGTTCCTTCATCAAATGTTTCTTCGAAATAAGGTGCATGTGCCTCAAAACTCTCTTCATCTTTGGCACCATGCAAGATGAGTTTGCTCCATCAGAATGAAGGACCTATGGAATGACATGATCCTGCTCTTGCCTCTACAAGAGTTCTTATCCTTGACCTCTATCCAAGGAAAGCTTTATGCCTCCAGTCTATGTTTCATCTTCTATGCCAACTCCTTTCATACGGCTTGGGCCATTTACCAAGTTACACTCAAGTTGCTCTGCTCTTTGATTTATATTGAGTTGATGGTGTCTCTCGCGCCCACTATTCCATGGGTTAGTCCTCTATTGAGTCTGATCTTTATATCGACTCCAAGTGTGTTTTCATTTTATGTTATCTTGTATCGCTCCCCCACTTGATCTCATAATGCATCCACCAATGCATTACCTCGTGCGAGATCATGCGATGACTCCTCATCACTCGCTCAGTTCATTGAGCTTTGTGGGGTTGTTGTCTTAAGGTACTCATTTTCAACATGTGTGATCCGTTGCATATAATTCTCCTTCTAGAGAACCCAAGACTTATCCTTCTAAGGTATCTGTCCCCTTAGAGTAACTTCTCTTTTCACATCCTTCCCTTTGGAAGTTTCGGAGACCACCATCCCCTTGGACTACTTCGCCTTACTGAACAAATTGTACATTGTTCTACCCCCGCAAATGTACTTGCTAGATTGGGACTCCTCGCCAATACAACCTCTATTATACCTCTCAAGTTCTAACAACATGTTGAACTCGTTGCATACTTCAGCCTTCTACATACATATCCTTCTCATGTCGAAGAGAAAGTTTTAATGTTCCATAGCGTTGAGTTTCGATCACCTTGGGATGGCCACGAATATTCTATCATCCATATACAAGCCCTTGTATGAGTGTCAATTTTTTTAAGTTGGCAATTCCTCTTATCTCATATGAGCTTTGCACAACTCTTTCGATCACTAAACAACCCATTTTACTTTGCACGGTCTTATCCTTTACCAAACGCCATACTTACCTTGAGCACCATTAAGTATAATTGCCAACGTCGAGCCGTAACTCGAACTCAGCCATCTCAAACTTTGTGCGCTACGCATTCTTCCAAGCTTGTTTATCCTTATAGTGCCTCTTGCGCGAAGGGTTAACCATTCCTCTGAATGCCAATCTCAGATGTTTGTTCTTCTAAGCGACTCCTTTTCCCTACATCTCCATGCCCGTTTCGCCCAAACGATCACGTGTACTAGCTACCCTCAACGCAGCCCTGTTAGGTCCCTCACGTTTGCATGTTAAGTGTTTTTATATGTGCTTGTCACATTCTAATACCTTATGGAGTACACTTAGCTGGTTTTGCCTAAGTTGTACGGCACCGATATATGTCCGTCCACAAAGGTCAGCCTCCCCGAAACCTCCTATGGTCCCTTAGAATCTATAAAAGAGAAAACAGATTAGAGAAAGCGTTTCACTCATGATCCACAAGCAATCATTTCAGCAAACACTTTATAGTCAATGTAAATTACAAACAAACTTCACAAGCTCTAAATGGTCGTGCAATAAAAGATCCAAAATGGTCCATTATAGATTGAAATCCCCACAAGTGCTCACATGATAGAACCTTTGTTTATAAGCATAAGACGATCACCAAAATCAAAGAAAATGAGATTACTAAGCCTACTATCAACCCTTTATATATTATGCAAAGTATGAATAAACCTGAAAGATACGAACATATATCAACATTACATCAAATATCTCATTTACGATTTTATCTGTAATACTAAGGCATAAATACTTGGTAGATCCATATTTATGAGCAGTAACATCCTGACCAAAAAAATGTGGGGTAATGTTGTGAGTATCAACGTACGCGGGACGGCTTTTGGGGTGAACTAGGTTGATTATTCCAGTGTCATGGCTAGTCATTGCTAAGGTACTTGTTGTCATGGGTTGGTGGTAAAACGATAGAGCTTTCGTGTGCTGATTTCAAGTCTGCAATCTACATCGACATTCTTATAGCATAGAAAATAATGTTATGAGCAAAATACATGGAGAACAAGTGGTTTGTTCTGATAAGCATATAACACTGCGAATCAATGGTTTCAGGCAGATAACCTGAGGCAGCAGACGCTTCACCGGCTCTACCAGATCTTGACGACCCGGCAGATGGCGCGATGCTTGTTAGCCATTGCGGAATACTTCCACCGCCTCCGTGCACTGAGCTCTCTGTGGCTCGCCCGGCCGACATGAGTGAGCGGAAGAACCCTGCAGGCGCTGCATGCAAGTGGAGGTCAGACACCAGAAGAGGGTCAAACTTATTTGTATACGACCGTCATCTCTTGGCAATAAAAGAGTTGTAGCAAGAAGAAGAGAGTCTGATCTAAAGATTGTATAGATGGATAATTGCGACGTAAACACACTGTTTGGGGAAACATGGTTTAGGTACCACATCCTCTTCTCTTCTCACGCTTTACCTGTTATAATTATGTGGAAAGTAAGGATTTTGGCCATCTTTTGTGACTTTTGTAAAGGAGAAGTGAGGTAGGAAACAGAAGAAGAGATCAAAGTTGGAGGAGGAAGTTGAAGAAGAAGGAGGTGGAGGAGGGTGATAAAAAGGAAAAAGAGCTATGTGTGGCTCCATATCGCTGCATGGCTTTGAAAAATCTGCCGACGGTGACAGAGACATTGGCGGGTGATAGTCAATTTGTTTTTTATCCTCTCTTTCTTGCCGGAGGAGCTAAATTCTCATAAGCAAGAAGAAGAAAAGAGAAAAAGAAGATCCTTTCGTTTATATAACTCGAGAGCTTATTGCTCATGGGATCCCCCACCTTCTTGCTCCGGCTGGAGGAGTTGAGAACAACTTTGGTTTAGAGAGCCCCATCACATATAACACGCACACAGCCACTTTATTTTTTGGGAATTAATCCTATTTAGTCTTTTTATTACTATTGTTTCCAACAAAGGTTAACTTGTTTTATTTACCCTGCAAATATCTAGTAAACTGATTAGAGACCTTTTAAGCAATAAAAAAAAATAAAAGGATATTTATTTAATCCATTTCTTCCAGATAAAAAGAAAGAACAAAGAGATGCATATTTTGTGTCGAGTAATGCATATAAAAGAAAAACAAAAACAAAAACAAATTATTTAATATATAATTTAATCTAGTTTTTCTCCACTTCAAACCACCGCCCATGAATCGGAGGGGGCCTGTGCCTTTTCCTGGGGCGGTGACGATACAAAGATACCATACGCGCCACGTGCCGATTTGGTCGTCCACCATCACAACGGTGAGACCAACTGCGTTGACCTCTCTTAAGAGTATCTCGCAACTGGTTCAGTTGGTGGAAGGATTGGAGGAGGTAAGGTTACTGCGGGTGCGAAAACCCTGGCAGTGTGTTCTGAAAATATCTGACGCGGCGCTTTTTAATCTTTTCCGTCCACCTTTCGCGTCACGATGGGGGGAGAATCTGGGGCTCCAGCCGCTGAGGCGGCGAAGACCGCGGCTGTGGAGGTTGACGAGGAGCGGCGAGCCGCGCTACTGCGGCGGATAACGGAGGAGGGCGGTTTCGCCTTCGTGAGCTCGGCGGAGAAAGCGGCTGGCGGCGACCTCCGGGCGGCGGAGGCGGCACGCGAGATGGCGTGGGAGCAACTCCACTCGGGGCCCTGGCACGAGGTCGTCCCTGCGTGGCGGGACGCCTACGCGATGGCGTGCCTCCACGTGGCGGAGCTCCGGGCCGGGGCCGGCGACAGGAGGGAGGCCCTCCGGGCGCTCGACATGGGGCTCATCATGGGCGGCCCCCTCCTCCGCCGCGACCTCGACGAGGCCGTGCATAGGATCGCGGCGTGCGCCGAGGACGAGGTGGTGGCCGACGGTTGCGCGGACAAGTGGAGGGAGGGGATCTCCAACAACCGAGACCTAGCAGAGGTGAGAGATTCAAGCACTAAAAGATAAAAATGCCTTCTTTGAACAGAATTGCATAAATCTCTTCACAATATATTGTTCCATCTATTGTTGGTTTAACTCGCTCGGTTATGTTTTGGATACATTCTATTTGGATAACTTCTAAACTTCCTCTTCCGGATTTGATGTTTGAGATTGCTTTTCTTGACTGCTTCGTATTGCAATGGTAGGCCTCAACTGTTCACTGAACAAATTATAATGTGTCTTTTGAGTTTCTAGTTTTTACCTCTTCATTTACATCTGCCCATTCTTTTTGTGATTATGTTCACTTGTTAATTCAAGAACTTATTGATCTTTGGTTTGTGATGAATAAGGAAGCTTACATCGTTGTTTTTCTATTTTACATTCTTTATCAACAATTATGCCACAACTCAAATTTTGAGTTGTACTTCTCTCATATTGAATCGGCACATCTCCTTGAAGAATACACAATCATTCGAGCTACTGGATTTGTTCAAATACGTTTGTGAGCATGTATTTTTAGTTGATCAACAATGCACATGTATAGACCTGAATTACGCCATCATTTTTATGAACTTTTCTTGTAGGCACTTCGAATTTTGCCAAACAAATCACTATCCTCTAAGAGAGTTGAGAAACGGCCATCCCTTTCGCTGGAGACATTTATATGTGATTATTTTTTACATGATTCCCCGGTTATCATCAGTGGATGCATTGATCATTGGCCGGCACGGACAAAGTGGAAGGATATAACTTATTTACAGAGGGTAGCAGGAGATCGAACTGTCCCAGTTGAGGTGAATAGCCTTTCCTTGTGTTGCTGAATTTATGACATCATGGGAGCAACTTGCACATCGATGACAGATTGGAGGAAAAAATCATATGCATTGAAAAACTCTAAAACCTAATAGATGAATCAAAGTAATGAAACTTTATCTGTGCCTAAATGAAAAATCTCAAGGCATTACATAGCTTGAATAAAACTTTTGGTTTATGCTAGATCAAAAGGTTGTCTCTTCTAATCCATTAAAAGTTGTGTGATTCATATACTCTTGGTTTACTTCTTGGTCAAAAACTCAAGCTTTGTTTCGTACACCGTTGGAATCATGATGTGCTTAATGTCAACAGCCCCAAGCTCCCATGCTGTAATGGGCTCTGAAAGTTAAGGATGGCCTGGCATAGTCTAGTTTTCTTTCATATACCACTGGATCATGCTTGAATTGCTGCTTTTACATTATTTAATTTATGGGTTGATTATCGTATGCTAGTCCTTGTGGTCAAAACTGCTTTATTGAATTCTTCACAATTAGTTGCTTATAACTTGCTATTATCTTGCTTTTCTCTGTTATTTGGAGTATGGATATTCAGAGTCTATCTTTCAAGGTCACTTAGAATTGGAGCGTGGAATTTTAGAATCTATATGTCAAGGTCACTTAAATGAGCATATGCACATACCAATTTATTGATATTACTAATTAGGCTACATAAGTGCCAATAATTTTAGACTAAAAGCTAATTTCATATTTAGGTTGGGACGAACTATCTCTGTTCTGAGTGGAAGCAAGAGCTAATTACTTTCTCACAGTTTCTTGAGAGGGTTCATTCAAATAACTGCCCTTCCAACTTGACATATCTGGCTCAGCATCCTTTGTTTGATCAGGTACCTCAACAATTCTTCAATATTATCTTCACCGTGTATCAAATAACTGTTTCTACTAAACTGGCAGATACAAGAGCTACGTGATGATATAATGATTCCTGACTATTGCTTTGCTGGTGGTGGGGAACTCCGATCCCTTAATGCTTGGTTTGGTCCACTTGGTACAGTGACACCACTGCACCACGATCCTCATCATAATCTTTTTGCACAGGTATATTGAGATGTGCATAATAAATATGTTAAACTGATATTTGTCACTTTTTAAATCTTTATTCAACTTGCTGCATAGTAAATCCAAAAAGGACATCATTCACCCACAGGTAAAGTACCATTCTCTTCCATCTTTTGTTGGTTACCTGCTGCCTGAACTTGACTGCTCATGTCATATGCTTATATGACTGCCTAACATATAGCTGCTTCCACCACTGTGGCATTGTTGAAGTCTGCTAGGCCTGTTATGGCAAACAATGAGAGAAGTTAAATGGATTTAAAGATCTATTTCCAAGAAAAAAAGAAAAGTACACTGATTTGTTTTGACAGAATCTTGACTTGCTAAAATTATCAATATGCCTGAGATTATATGCATTCGACAAAATCTATTAAGTTGAGTGGCAGTCTCGGTAAAGTCTGCTTGGTTTATTTACTCTACAAGAATCTTAGAGTGCACCATTTTGCACTCTTGACATGCACTTTGGCTTCATGTGAAACACTACTTACTTTTAACGAGTCACATTTTATATTATCCCAGATAATTGAAAGGGTATGGTTTGTTGTTGTTGTTAATCATGTCTTATATTACCCAAGAAAAACAATCTGAAGATGCTCAGATTGGTTTATCAGAAACAATGAAAATAATGGTATTATTTGGGATTCAATTACTGGATGCTCCTAAGGGATTCTTTAAGGGCAACGCTCCCAAAATTTTGTCATATCTCAGATAGTGATCAAGACAATTCTTAGACTTAATAATCAAGATGCTACCAATGTAGTGCCTAGATTTGCTTATGCAAAAAAAAGAGAGGCATTTTTTAACCTGAGTTAATTCCGTATCTTGTAGGACCATTTGATTCACAGATATAAGGTTGTCAGACAAGACGGTATAAGCTTTGTACGAACCAAATTAGCCTAACTATAAAAAATAGAAGGAATCAATGAAGATAATGTGGTTAAACCTCCTTGCTACTGGAACAACGATTATTCCACAGGAAAACCTGTAGAAAGAGCTATATCAACTTTTGTTCAAAGTTTGTGTCAGTTAACAGCTTTGTCTCTTTCCTTTTTTGTCCACAGAACCATATATATAAATAAATGTGTGTGTGTGTGTGTGTGTGTCTACACATATTCATAACCATGTTAGCATTGTCAGCATCATTGGTTGCCCACCAGTAAATGCAGTGATGCCATTTTCCTCCTAAAAAATGTCATGTTCATTTGTATACAAGTGATTGTATACACATGCTAACATTGGTTGCTAGGCTGTTGTAATAAAGCTTGCAAAATCAATGTGTATGCCCATGGATGTTATAAACTATTTTATTTTGAACATGTTGAACCCATGTTAAACCAAGTAATGTCCAGGATAAATATGATGGCTGTCTAGTTCTTGTTTGGAATAACTCCTCATTCCAGCATTAGTACTTATATAGTTATTTCAACTAATAAACATCCTAGACAATTATAGCCAAAAAGATATGAATATGACTTGTTCGAATAGCCTATTCCACTAGCATAGTAATTTCTATTTCACTCTTATGGTCATACCCAATGGATCATAGATCTTTGATGCCTAGGGGCACAGTTCCATAAGACCAAAATTGGGTGATTTTCTCATTTGATTGTCTTTGATGTCATGATATATAGGTGATTGGCAGAAAATACATAAGACTTTATCCAGCTTCAGCATCAGAGAGCTTGTATCCTCATACGGAATCCATGCTTAGCAATTCCAGCCAGGTATGTAGTTACTAGAAAACACCGAGAAAGCACCAGCCTCAGTTATGCAAATTCCTGATTGTAAAAGGCATCGCCGCCTGGCTTTACAAAACAGCCTCACATGGGGCATGCAATTGTATCTATGGTAGCCTTGACTTTACCTGGCATTACAAAGTATGCATGCCAGGAATTGGAGTTTGTGGTAGGGATGCCCAAGCTGACTATATCTGGTTCTTGATGATCTCAGCCTTCCCAACAGTATCATTACTTTCAAAAAAGCAGTTGGTTTTTATAAACATTTAAAACTTAATTTGCTGATTAACTAATTGGGAAAATGTCATGTGGCATAGCATGTTACCAAGTTCTAGGGTGAAATTTATAGTGTTGTTTCGGATCTGTCTGCAGGTTGACCTCGACAACATTGATTTCACAGAGTTCCCAAAGGTGGAAAATCTGGATTTCTTCGACTGTGTCTTGGAGGAAGGTGAAATGCTTTACATTCCACCCAAATGGTGGCATTATGTGAGATCACTTTCTACCAGTTTCTGTGTCAGTTTTTGGTGGAGCGCCACAGGCTATCCCTCTGAAGGTGCGTAGTATTAGTGTTCCTTGCCATTCCAAAGCCTTTTTGGACGGGGGTTGTATGAGAGGAAATCATGGAATCACAGGATTAATTATGTTGGACTCTATTTATATACACAGAGGACCCACTATTTGGGATCCATCATTACAAGATGTAGTTTTGTTGGTCTATCACAGGGTGTATCTTAATCTATACACACCTTTAGCCTGTAATATCACATTTGTTTTTTGTCTATCGAATAGAAGTTAAGAGCAGCACTACTACTGACTACTTTCACCCCAGCAGTGATACAGGACAGGTCCTTCCCTCCATGTATGTCGATTGATCATCTTTGTGTTGTGACCCCAGCAGTGATTCAGGTTTTTGTGGATTTGATGATGCTGTATCAACTGATTCTCCAATATTTTATTCCCTATAAATTCTTCGCTTTCTATTTACGTCAAAAAGAAAGCTCGAAGCACATGCAAGCGTGTTCGGAGCATGCGCCGAGCATGATGACAAGAAGCAACACCAGAACATGGCAGCTATGATGACATATGATATGAAATCTAGCAATTGCTTGGGTGTATGCATAAGAAAAAATCTCATCTTTCTACCGACACAGGTCATCGGATCGGAAATCGGGTGCACATCTTCTGTGATCGCCGCCATAAGAAATTCTATCTATGGTCGCTTGCTCACGGAGTTCAGATTGAGATGAGCGGTTCCGTGACTGCCTTGGAGTGGTGCTGCCAAAGAGCTGCTCGATCGTGCCCATGCCTCGAAAGATACCGAGCTCCATGAACGTATCTGCTGGTGCCGCTGCTGCTACGCAGGGTCATGGGTTCCGCAGGCAGGACATCAGGGCGGCACTGGCGAAGGCAGCGGAGCTGAGGGCGCTCCACGCGGCGCTGCTCCAGGGGGGGAACGGCGGCAGCCCAGCGGTGGCGAGGTTGCCTGCCGGTGCTTCCCCTCCCGTGTCCCGCCCTGCGAACCGGTTCTCCGTATCTGAAGATTACCCTGTCTTCACGCCGGTGAGTTGTGCCTACTCTTTTGGTTCGTCATCGTAGAGTCGTGTCGCCGTTCCATGCAAAACTGGACATCTCTCTGTGGTTTCCGTAGTGCTGGAAGAATCAGCACTAAAAAATTTCAGTCCATTCGAAGTTGTAGTCGATCAGAGGTACATTCAGCCATCCGATCTGCACATTAGTTTCCATTCCGAAAAATATGAAACACTTTTGACTTGGTGGAGGAATTTTCAATGAGAATTTTATATTACCCACTTGATCTCTATGTCTCAATATAAAAAGAGTCCCATTTTATATTACCAGCTCATTATATGAGTAGTAGTCTTTTGTTTACTGGAAATTTTCCATTTGCAACAATGCAGTACTCAACAAAATCATTCCTTTAAAAAAAAAAAAAAGCCACACCTCCTAAACCAGAATTAGCCAAAAAAAAAGGGAAAAAAAATCTATCGATATTCAATTTAAATCATGAAATCCATTCTTTGACATTTTTCACACAAATAATGTTAAGAGAGACCCTCAGGAAAAAGTATGAAAAAGAATATAACTCATTCATTCATTTTGCTGCATTCTCCTACTGACAAGCCCCTACAAAAACATCTAATTTTCTCCTCATTATCTATCCAACCACCATTGTTAGATTGCATATATGCACTACTTTGTTGCTTAGTTTCATATACTTTGTGTTGAGAGGAAGAGAAGAACTCGAAACCAAAAAAGAAATTAAGAGGTTTTTGGAATATAACAAAAAGCTGATGTAAGACTTAATATAATTTGATTTTTTTATCCATAGAGAAAATTAAATTTTTTTAGTTTATAAGAAAAATCAAATGCAAGAAATCATTTTGAGTTAATTCAAGCTCAACTCCTAAAAATACCTTTGTATGCTCTCTCTCTCTCTCTCTCTCTCTCTCTCTCTCTCTCACGCAAACCTTCTCTATATCCATCCATCCATCCATCTTTGGATTTTCTTATTAAAATTTGACTCACTGGTGCATTTATATGAACAAATAAATGTAATTAAGGATCCTAATACGTTTCTTATTGTTTAAACGACGGGCATTCAAGAAATTATCCACTGGCTCCCCGTACACTAACCATGTGCCCCCATTGCAGGTTGCTCCAGACGCTGTGATTCTGGCGTGCTCGAGTAGACGAACAGGTTCATGGGCAAACACCATGGTCACGTCATACGAGACATGCAGGGAGGAAACCGTCGACTTGGATGTGGCCGGTGGGCAAAAGAACCTGAGCGACAACGTCAAGGGCACTCGGGCTCTGCTCAGTCCACAGCAATCCGTAAAGATGCCCATAAAACGCGGAGGGCCAATCCTTTCATGGGTTTTGTCTAAATCAACAAGGAAGTGCAAGCCCGAAACGCCGCCAAAGACGATGGCGTCCGACGACATGTCCCAACTTTTGAAGGAATGGGGGATTTCTTCACTTGAATCACTGGAGGAGGAGCTCCTCCACGCCAAGGAGAATAGGGATGCTGCCCTGGCAGAAGTTTCAGAGATGAAGCCCTTACTGGCAGAGCTGCAGAAGAAGCTACACAGTTTGGAAGCTTACTGTGAAGAGCTGAAGAAAGCTTTAAAGCAGGCTGTGCACGGAAAGAGTCCCCATGTTCTATACAAGTTTAAGCTGTCCAAGAGAGTGAAATCCATCAGAGGCAGCCAAGACGATTTGATGCCCGTCAGCCAAGAGGTACTGGTGGAGGGTTTCTTGCAGATAGTCTCAGAGTGCCGGCTCTCTGTCACGCACTTCTGTGAGACTCTCATCCACCAAGCCAAAGAAACTGATGACGATCTGTCAGGGAGGCTAAATTTGCTTCTCCAACCACATCAGATGACACTAACTAGTAGTAACTCCTCCAAAGTAGCACTCTACCATTTGGAAGCCATAGTGAACCAATCTCTGTATCAGGATTTCGAGAACTGTGTGTTCCAAAAGAATGGATCGCCAAAGTTTCTAGATCCCCGGCGAGAGCGCCAGGACAACTTCTCGTCTTTTGTTGCACTCCGGAACTTGGGCTGGAATGAGGTTTTGCACAAGGGAACGAAGCACTACAGTGACGATTTCAGCAGGTTTTGTGATCGAAAAGTTAGTAGCATTGCTGCGTTGCTGAATTGGTCAACACCATGGCCTGAGCATCTTCTCCGATGCTTCTTGATTGGTGCCAAATGCATTTGGTTGCTCCATCTGCTGGCGTTTTCCTTCGAACCATCGTTGATGATTTTGCGGGTTGAGGGAAACAGAGATTTCGACCCCATTCACATGGAGGAGATTCCATTGGACGGTCACAGAGCACAAGCCCCTGCTCGAGTTAGGACCATGGTGATGCCTGGTTTCTTTGTTCGCGACGGGGTGCTGAGGTGCAGAGTTCTCTGCAGGTATGGTTCTGAATCATAAACACTCAATAGCACCATGTTTGTGCTTCCTTGAGTGATCAAAATCAATCGATGTTTCATCACATGTTGCATGCTTCTCCTTCTCTTTCTTCTCAAGGATTGGCTTGATGAGACTTTCAACTTTTGCTCTAACAAACATTGAAGAGATATCGATCTCCCAACCAAAGTGCGTTTGAGATTACACTTACAGTTTGAGTTACCTTATGTGTTAATTAGCATGAGATATACAAATATGCTCCAGAGTACAACATATAGAGAGAGAAACAGAAGTAAAATGGGAGGGGGACAAAGCAGCTCTCAACTCGATGAAACTGATATGTCCAGGGAAGGACACGCCCAGCTACTATGACAAGGCAGTGTCATTAAACCTGAACGACGCATCGCCTGTAGTGTCCCACCCGGGCCATGTCTCGGATGAATCAACCGCAACGAGGTTCTTGGGCAGTTCAGCTGCCAATGGAGGAAACCGGACAGAAGGCGCTGCTGCGGTCTTGCACCGTGCGAGCTCATCGGCCGATGCCTGCTCCCACATCAGAACATGAATCCGAATCGGCTTCAGAGCATGCCTATGCAAGGAGAGCTTCTGGCTGAGCGAGATGGTGTCGAAACAACGAATGGCTCCTGCGGAGGACACCATCCACGGGAGGACCTTCTCATTGGACACCCTCGAGATCACTAGCAGCTTGGACGAGTCTCTTGCTTGTCTGAACAGATCTCCAAGTCCCGATCGGGTTGAAGCTGCAGCTTCATCGTCGGTTTCGTCAACCGAAGCAATGTAGATGAAGCCCTGTAGAGAAGAATGAGGCTCAAGATAGGTTTCACTACATACTATGTTACCTACCACAAAGAAAGAAAGAAGAAAGCGTTCAAGCAAACCTCTTCGGTGCGACTGATTGCAAAGCCCAGCTTGGTGTCACCTTCTTGAAGCCTAATATCCACAGCAAGTTCTCCAGCAGATGGGGTGTACCAAAGGCGAGCCGCCTTGACCACGCCGATGTCGACCCCATGGTAGTCCTCGAACCCATAAAGGCTAGCGTTTGCGAGACTCGAAAGGTCCGATAGCGATCCACTATTCACAGTTGCAGAGGCGGTCTCCCCAGATATCTGCACGGGAAAACATAAGTTCGACTCACTCGAATGCAAAAAGCCCTTCACCTTTGTCGAACGTTGATTCTCACCTTGGTGAGGAGAGCCTCAGTCTGGACATCCATGAAGTCTATGGGGACTCCTGAGATCTGAGAGGCGACGAGCCAAGCATTTGCACGGGCCAAGGTGTCCTCGAGGGAGTTGTAGCGGGAAGCAACTGGGTCCAATGCCTTTGGAAGAATCAGCATCGAGAGGAAGCAACTGGAGTTGGTAACTGGCAGAAACTCCTTCATCTTCTTCTCCCAATTATAAGAAACGTATCCATCCTGAAGCTTGCAAGTGCTCAGCGCACATACCACCCTCGAGCTTCGTGAGCCTTAAGAACAAAGAAAGGGTGGTAATTCTTGGAGACAAACTAGAAAATAGTAAGCTTATCTATCTTGCATGAGCTCCTTCAGCACTGATAATGAACTTCTCTTCTATTATTTGCCAATGATCATACTGTAACCACAAATCTAGTTCTATAGGAATTAACTGTATGGAGGCAGAGTTGTTATCTGTTTTAGGACCCCATTAGAATTGTCATAACAATAGCAAGTAATCCTATGAAAAGTATGTTAAATTATGTGAATCTAGTTAATTAATTAAGATATATTATAAATTTGATTAGATTTTGATTAAGATTATCGATCAATAGAAATAAAATTTCATTATGATATTATTCCTTGTGATATGATTTTGGTACAATATACTCTCTTAATTATCTTTCATATCTACTCTCATTTATATATAAATAATACTTTCGAGGGAGACCATTGAAAATAATTCTCTTACCTCTCTATACAGTTCTGAAAATAAGAAAAGAAAGAAAAAAAAAGTTTGGCTTCTTTTCGCATGCAAATCACGATAGATTTGTATGCAGATCATAATGTGTTGCTTTACAACATTCGAAGTATATTGTTGATTATCGTATTTAAAGGTATGCCTTTTATCTCAAATTTATGATACTTGATTTCAATGGTAAAATTAAATTTTTGTACACTGGTTTTATTTCTTACAATTAGGATCGTAGCTATGATTTTAAAATCTAAGTTGTTATAGATCATTAACGAAATTGTATCTTATTAGGAGATGGTCAATACAAAAGAAATCCAATCATGATAAGATTCCTTCGGAGATGACCTTGATAGAAGGGACTCTACTAATTATCTTTTCTAGATCCTTTGCTCTTGCTTATAAATAGATAAAACCTTTAGGGACCACATAATAATAGATAGACCTCTTCTCTCAACTCTCGATAAATATTTATTCCATCAATTACAATAGTCCAAAAAAAAAAAGGAATAAGAGTTTAGCTTTTTTTTCCCACATGCTGATCATGATAGATTCTAGTAATCTTAAAAATAGGAAGAAAGGAGAATGCAAATTTAGTTTTTTTCTACATGTTAATTATGATAGATTCGTATATAGATCATGGTATTAATTCATGATATCTGAGATATCTTATTGGTTATCTGGTTATCGTATTTAAAGGAGAATGAGAGTTTAGCTTTTTTTCATGATTCGTATATAGATTATGATATTGATTTATGACATGAGATTTCTTATTGATTATCATATTCAAAGGAGAATGAGAATTTAGCTTTTTTTTTTACATGCTAATCATAATGAATCCGTATAAAGATCATAATATTGATTCATGACAACTGACGTATCTTATTGGTTATTATATTTAAAGACACGTACTTTTTATCTTAGATCTTTTCAATGTTTGATGTTAAATTTTTATATAATAATTTTATTTTTTTAAAAAGTACAGATAATATCTATGTCTATGTGATTGAGACTAAACAGTTACAATCACTCGTGGGAAGGAATCTTATTTTGCTAATAGTCTATCAGATGTTTGGTCAAAGAAGGCTTGTGCCATAAGCCAGCTCGTGCGTGGGAAGGAATCTAGTTCGGCTGTCACCCGTGGTAATAAAAAATTAGTATTCATGATGATGTCTCTTGCAGACCACTTTGCATCAAAATTTAAGATCATGTATCAAGGAAGCAACTCTTAGTTTGAGCCAAACTATATCGTATAAAAGAAACTATATCCATCCCTTCACTCAGTAGAATTTGGACAAGTCAAAAACAAGGAAGCGGTACAGAGAACTCTAAATCAATAGGAAAACTGGTACCAAGCTATTAATAAAACTACAGACGGGCTCCCTGTATCTACGTAGATTATAGTCTTAAGAGAATCCGACAAGCGCTTTTCTAGTACATGCATCTTGAGTTTTCTTTTCTGTGTAAAATGGCAAAAGCTACCGTATTCTACGCCAAAAATTTCTTAGATGGATTACGGGTTGATGAAGACATTTGCTGAAGAATGAGAGAATTAAGACCTTGTGTCCGACTTGGGAGGTCAATATGAGAGAATTTGGAGTGAGAAGAGGAGGTCGGAGGCCGTACCCTGCAACGCGATGCACTCGCTCTCCATGCGGTCCACGAAGCCGACGGCGTAGTTGGGATCGCGGATGGAGCGGAGCACGTACTGGCGCCGCCCGGCCGGGCCGTGTGGCACGATGCAGGCCTGGAGCTCCGCCGCGTCGCCGCCGCACCGCCGGACCCTGACCTCGATGGACGTGTCCCCGCGCTTGAAGGCCGAGTGGAGCAGCTTCTGGACCCCACTCTTTCCGCCTTTGAACGGGGAGCGGACGGCGGGGGACCCCCCGATCTTGATCTCCTCCACAACGTCCCCCGTCTGCAGCAAGTCCCCGCCCCACTCCTCCGCCTTGGAGCTCCCCGCCACGCACTCGATCGCCACCACCGACGGCTGCTGCGGGCGGTCCATTCTCATCCCAGTCGTTCCCGCTCCCTCTCGCTGCACCAATCGTCCCAATATCAGTATCAAAGATTCTTAAGGAAATCCGACTAATCTCGGTGTAAAGATGCGATCTTTACGGCTTTCTCGATCGCCGGAACCAAGGAAAAAAAATCCCAGCTTTGCGCGATTGACGATCTCAGCACATGGAATCCTCCTCAAGTCTCGATTTTTAATCCCAAAGAGTGGACTAAAAAAATAAAATAAAAAGAAGGATATTTTGTAGCAGGAGAGGAAGAAAGTACGTGAGATCAAAAGAGGCTCGTAGCAGAGAGATTCTCCTTCCAACCGAATTCAATGAAGACTCCTCCTGCAGAGGGAGGGAGGGAGGGAGGGACGGACGGGAGGCGTGTTTACTTGGATCGATTGCTCGCATATGGCAAACAATTATATAATGAATGCAGAGCTGAGCCCAACGCTGTCGTTGTGGAGGTGACGGGTGGAGTGGGGTTGGGAGGTATTTTTCCCCTGCACCGGTCCTGGAAGGGAACATTATTTCTCGCAAAGCCTGGCGGGCCCACGCTAATTCCCGGTAGATTCCTTTGCGGGGTCCGCTGACATCCGATTGCGAGGATAACCTTCTTCCCCTGCGTGGGGTTCCGTGTCGGGTGAGGTCAAATTGCGATCGCAGCCGTTGATTCCGTGGACCTGGAGGAGTGCGCACGCGGGTTCGGAGAAAGCTAGCTGAGCTCCCCTACCTAACGTCGGACGAGTGGGGCCCGGGGTCACTCGAAGCTGAGGCGTCGAGAATATATATTATATGCTCGGAACAAATGCGGAATGATCTCAACCGTAAAAGTTATAATGATCAGATGCAATGGACGGTGGATTACGCGTTATTAGCTGGGACGAGCGGCGGCTCGTGGCCTCGCACGATTGGCTTTGACGGCAGGGAACACCGACGCAAACACTGGCTGGGATTTCGGGTGTGGCTGCGGTTGCGTTCCCTGTCTGGTTAGCCTCCCAAACGACCCCACTTAGTTGGCATTTAAAGCGCCTACCGGCACTGTGGTCAACGATTACGTGTTACCAATGAACAACAAAGGAAGGTGGAAAACACGACACAAATTTAATGGTCGGCGGGGTGTTAGATCCGTGTTGTCAACGTTGCTCCTCGCTCTCTCTCCCCCCATCGGTGTTCCTGTTCTTGGGAAACGCAGCGAAACGTGAAGGAGAGGGCAGGGAGAGAGCAAGAGAGATGCGGGAACGTTCGAAGAGGTGCAAAGCAGCAGAGGAGCGCAGAGAGGCAACAGAAAAAGAAGGTTGGCGTCTTCCTAATCAGTTTGATCAGTGCATCGAGAGAAATCTGTAGATGGGCTTAATGTCAGGGGAAAATGATGTTTGAAATCATCAAAACCTCACGCACCTCCGGATGTTTCCTCGGTGAGATACATTCTGCCTCGGACTGATTTGTTCTCCACTTGTTCGCGACAAGTGTTCCGGACATCTTGAATTTTGAACCATGGTTGAGTCAACGGTCAACCCGACGAAGCAACTCAGCCGTAGTTTTCGGCTGAGATCGAAACTTTGGTACACGAATCAAAATATGGATGCTACAAAGCTGAAGAAAGGTGTACGTACACAGGTTGGCATATTCGTGTGATATCCCATCTATCTAGCAGTTGAAAAAACTACTAGTTCATAAAGTTCCTTTCAGTGGTAATAATAATACACTTGTTCGAAAATGTTTGACTGCAACCACATATAAATGTCTGTTTCAATGGCATTAGTTTCTCGTGGTACATGGAAACATTGATGCATGACGACGACATACTACATGAAGCATTTTGAATACATGGTGAAGTCCAAAATAAAGAGAGTTAGATGAGTGAAAGTTCTGAGCACTCTGACAATGCTATCGGTCTCTCGATCAATAATAACCTTCCAAGGTTAATCGGAATCATCAATGGGTATACCATAGCTCCTAATAAAATCAAGTTTCTTTTTCTCATGGAAAACTAATGCTTTTTCATTATTTTTTCTCTTATGAAGAGATTCGAAAGCCAAAGCATGCGATTCATGATGATGATGAAGAAGAAGAAGAAGAAGAAGAAGAAGAAGAAGAAGAAGAAGAAGAAGAACCAAGTTGCAGATTTACTACTAGCTTTAGAGCAAATATATATAAAAAAAATGTCTGTCTTATTTCTCGAATACTAAATATTAACCGAACCTATTGTGTGATTCAAGTCAACAGAATACCAAAATTACCAACTAAATTCAGATAATCGATATTGTTACTGTGTTTCCATTATTGTTAAAAATCATTCTTTTTTCCTTTTCCACAAACGCTATCCCCCGGTGGACAAGACAATTTAAGTTAGAACAAATATCAATAGAAAAATTTCCAACAAGTATTAGGCTTCATTTTTCGGATGGATGTTTACTTTTCCTTCACGAAATAATCATGCAAAGAGGTGTAATCCCGCACTCATCATTCAACTGTAGCACTAGAGGCCTGGAACAACTAAATTGAGATGCACCCTGCGCCGGCTTCATTCACGTCCTTGTCCCATTGATAACTCTCAAATGGAAATCCAGAGAAGCAATTAACTGATCCATGATCCTCAAGGGCTTGCTCAAATTATCAAACCTCTATTGCATGCTAAGGAACATCTCATCCTGATCCATTCATCTTTTAACGCATCAATAAATCGACAAATCAACCAATAGATACAACATTTGTCTATTATCATCCATAATCCACTTTTTAGAATTAGATATCCTAAGGAAAACAAACAAGAACCATATCACTAACTTCATTCAATATAAAGATAAATAACATAGAAACAATTTGTCAATTAGAGAAAGAGATCTTTAAGGAAAGAATTTGTCAATAATATACATTTTCCTCTCTTTTAAAATGAATGGTATTAAAACCCATGCCTTTTTCCCTTCCTCTTTTCCTAAAATCAAACTGGAACCTTCTAAAGGTACACACCCTATAGCTACCAAATCAATAAATAAGAATTTTTTTAATCATAAGTAATATTAAATTAAAATATCAAAAAAATAATTCAAAAATGATCTTTTAACTCTATTTTTTTTTTCTTTTCATTCTGACACTTACCCAGAGTTCCATTGCACAATCTTCCTTGCACTCGAAGATAGGGACAACGAGGACATATTTGATGGGGCTAAAGAGTTCACACTTGATTATATGGCCCTATTTTAACTTTAGTTGAAATATATTAAAGTTTTAATTGGATTTTTATTAATGTTATAGGTTAATAAAAGAAAAATTCGCTTAGTTTAAGAAACCTTATGAGATATTATTGATGGGAGGAATTCTCTACTCTCACTCATCTATATATTGGTAGGACCTCTTAAGGATTATATAATCAATAAATTTTAAAAACAATAGATGCCAAAAGATGTTAGGGTTCTAAAATGCTCGAAGCATTAGGTAATATAAAATAATAAAATATAAAAATAATATAATTGATAAATATAATTATATAAATTAAAATATGATATTAAAAAAATAAAATACTAAGTCATATTATCCATTTTCTAATAACAAAAAGTTAAAAAACTTTTTAAAAAAATATATCAAATTCAATCATTATCATAATCAATATTATCATTCTCAAACATATCATCATTTTTTGTTTTCTTTTATCCATTTTCATCAAAATATGTTTTTTCATCTTTGACAATAACAAAAGATGAGTTTTTTTGCACTCATCTTTTCCTTAATCATATATCTTATATATATATATCTGTAAGTTTTTAGCACCTGAGGCTCTTACCACATCCCTCTATATCAAGCTGTCATTTTCAAATACAAGCTCATATTTGATATTTTGTAAGTTTGTACATATTTCTCTCACCAACCACTCATTTGAATTATCGATATCTTATAATGAGATTGGATCAATATTATTTTATAAATCATGATGAGCCTTCAATGCTTAATTATGTTTTATATAAACAAGATCATGTAATTATTGATGCTATAATTAATTATATCTCTTTGTATGAATTTATCATGTCATATAATTTAAAAATATATTAATATATCTATCTAAAAATAAATAGATTAATTAAAATAAAAATATTATATGAATTTCTAAATAAACTTTATAATTCAACTGTAAAATTTATTTTATTATTAATAATAACATACTATATATAAAATTAATTATATCAATTATAATTAATTGATTTTATTATAATTTTATTCCCGAGCGTCTATTTAAACCATTGCATATAACATCTAAGATCAAAGATCTCTTCTCTCATCTCCCTACTGTTAGTCTCAATTCTATTAATAATTGTGATACTATGAAAGATAGAGAAAGAGAGAAACAAAATCTAGATTTCTTCTCATAGATCTACACTGGTGTTGCTTCTTACTGATCAGATCCACGACACATTGTCAAATCAATAGAAATATATTTTGTCATGGTATCAAAAGCTACGTAAACCTAATTTTTTTATTTATGGTTACTTGATTTAAATCCCGACATTATGTTATTTTGTCTGTAGTTTTTATTCCAATGCAGACGACATGATCTCCTCGCAGCTCAAGCAACCTCCAGTAGTGCTGATAGAGGTGGCCTCCTCCGCGTTGACGAGACTTTCCTGGAGCGAGACCTACGCAATCTTCCTCGGCCCGACAAAGCGACTTGAGAGGCAGCAATGGGAGTGGGAGACAAACGGGGCGAGCAAGACATGATGAGCCAAAGTCGAGAGCACGGTCCGCAATTGGAGTATTCTTCATCACCATTCATGGATCGAGAGATGAGATGAATGGTTCATGTTTTTTTGTTACTGATCCTTCAGCTTTACAGTTTGTAACGCAGGCTTAAATCAATATATCTTCTTCTTTCTTTCAAGAAAAAAAAAAGGGAGAAAATTATAGGAGGTTTAAATACAAGACATCATGAGATTACTACAACGATAAGGGAAAAAAAAAAGGTGCACACTAAATTCATAATTTTAGGTGTGAGTGAGATTAGTGTGACCCCTCCGACAAAGTCATTTGACGAATGAAAATAACTATAATTCCTGCTGATGGATCAAATTGTAACAATTAAATTTATTATTTCAAAAACAAGAACCACTTTTGAGTCCAAACTTTGCTGAATTCGTCCATCATCTCGAGTCAAATCTTCATGTGAGATGATATGAAAATCAAAGCAAAGCAATATGTGCTTGAATCCTCTCTATTTTACCATATGGATGCATCCCATGGTTGAGTTTTTTTATCTTCTTTTTATTTCTTTGCTTCTTTTTATTTTTAGCAAATATTGAACTGCCATCTTGTCGTGAATCACATTGGCATGCAAGAACTTCTACAAACCTTTAATAGCATTCCAAAAACACTGAAGAGATAACAAGATAACAAAAGACAATATAAAAAAAATATAAGAAGCTTGCTCTTCTCATTACCTCCCAAAAAAATAAGCTATGCTGAGAGGAGAAACTAAAGAACTGGTATCACCAAATACCACAACCTTCAAAAGTGGTACTTCTCATTCCTCTTCTCATCAACTTCTCACATAAGTATTAAATCAATAATAATTTTATAGATCATCTCTATTGAGATATTCGGATTGATTAATATATTATTACACAAGTGATGTATCTTAGGTTCGAATTCATGTATAAATATCATGTATGTAATTTGATATAATAATTTTTTTTTTATTTTTTTAGAAAATAAATTTTATGGACTAAGAATGTTGATCGGACTGGATCCAATCTAAACTTCATGAATTGCAACAAGAAGCATCATCAAAAGTCTAATGCTAAAACTAACCTACATTAGCAGGCATTTGACTCAACAACACCATCTCCGAGATGTAAAACGAACAGAAGGAAGAGGAAAAGAGCATCGACTTTGCAAAAGCACAAAGAGGAATAAAGATCCCAATCTGCGAAGGAGTCCCATGTGTAGAGCTATAATGAGACTGCATCAAATCAAGAGGTCAACACTCGAAGTGATTATCTCTTGATGATTTACTACTACTGTGAGTAAAAGAGAAGGAAACAAGATGTGCCCACTTGAGGATGGATCTCTTGTTGCGATAATAGATGGAAAAGATTATATATATATATATATATATATATATATATATATATATATATATATATATATATATATATATATATATATATATATATATGTATGTATCTCTCTCTCTCTCTCTCTCTCTCTCTCTCTCTCTCTCTCTCTCTTACCATATTACCATATTAGGTTTTTCATAATAATATAAATTTCTTTAATCTCAAAGGGCATAAAATTAAACTAAAAACTAAAAATATTTATAAATAATGATAATAAAATATCATAATTATTATTCTTTTAAAAAATATGAGTCAGCGAGGCTTAATTAGATGCTAATCAAATGGAGACTTAATTAAATTCAATTAAGTTAGTGTTAATCTTAATTTGAACTACATACGGATAAATCAAAATATTGATTTAGCAATTGGTTGAACCAAGTCAAAGTGAAAGTCAGTTTTACTAAGAAGTGTGATTATCTCTCGATGATTTGCTGCGGCTATGAGTAGAAGAGGGGGAACAAGAGGCATCCACTACAGAGATCTCTCTTCACAATAATAGATGGAGAGGAAGTAGTTGTGAAAGGAAGGATCTTGTCATCATATGTCTAAAAAATTTTAGGGCTTGTGCTTACAGGGAAAGATATATATATGTATATGTATATATATATGTATATGTATATGTATATATATATGTATATGTATATGTATATGTATATATATATGTATATGTATATGTATATGTATATGTATATGTATATGTATATGTATATGTATATGTATATGTATATGTATATATATATGTATATGTATATGTATATGTATATGTATATGTATATGTATATGTATATGTATATGTATATGTATATGTATATGTATATGTATATATATATGTATATGTATATGTATATGTATATGTATATGTATATGTATATGTATATGTATATGTATATGTATATGTATATGTATATGTATATGTATATGTATATATATATGTATATGTATATGTATATGTATATGTATATGTATATGTATATGTATATGTATATGTATATGTATATGTATATGTATATATATATGTATATGTATATATATATGTATATGTATATGTATATGTATATGTATATGTATATGTATATGTATATGTATATGTATATGTATATGTATATGTATATGTATATGTATATGTATATGTATATGTATATATATATGTATATGTATATGTATATGTATATGTATATGTATATGTATATGTATATGTATATGTATATGTATATGTATATATATATGTATATGTATATATATATGTATATGTATATGTATATGTATATGTATATGTATATGTATATGTATATGTATATATATATGTATATGTATATGTATATATATATGTATATGTATATGTATATGTATATATATATGTATATGTATATGTATATGTATATGTATATGTATATGTATATGTATATGTATATGTATATGTATATGTATATGTATATGTATATGTATATGTATATGTATATGTATATGTATATGTATATGTATATATATATGTATATGTATATGTATATGTATATGTATATGTATATGTATATGTATATGTATATGTATATGTATATGTATATGTATATGTATATGTATATGTATATGTATATGTATATGTATATGTATATGTATATTCCTTAAAAAATAATCATGGTTAAATGGGGCTTAATCAGTTGCTAATCAAATGGATCCTAAATGATTGTTTTAATTAAACTCAATTAAGCTAGTGATAATAAAATTTATTACCCAATAGCATATATCGGATCCAAATGGGAAAGGAATAATAACTTGATCCTTATGCGAGTGATCGAATTATTGATAACTAACATTTATCTAACATCACTGTCATGTTAGTGGTTAGGTCAACCCAAAATTATCTTTGATTATAGTATTAAGTAGATCAGTTATTAAGTCATATTAATTAGGTAACCTAAATACATTTCGTCTGATCACAACAATATGACTACTTATATAGATTTGATAATATTTATTCTTATTTAAAATCAAAATAGCATGCGAGAAAGTATTTTAAAATAATTAATCAATTTCGAATTTCGATCTGTTTCTGATCATCATGAATCATCCTAATATGGTTTAGAGAATTTAATCTAGCATAGATAATAATAATAATAATAATAATAATAATAATAATAATAATAATAATAATAATAATAATAATAATAATAATAATAAAAATAAAATTTTAAAGTAAAAATAATTGGATTAAGTATAAAGTTTGTACAAAATTATTTTGTTTATACAAGCCGTAGACTAAAATCTGAAATCTCTTAGAATAATCCCATAGATTAAAACCTGAAATCTCTTAGAGTAGTCTAGGAGAATGCATATCACCTTAAAAGGTGAAATGTTCTCATTTCACTAAACTCATTTCCAAGAGTACTTAAATGAAAAGATAGTTACGACTACACATGTTGGAGACTATGACTCTTTATTATAGTCAACAAATAATAAAATATAATATCCAGATATGCTTGGACTACTTGTGAATATATTATATTATTGAAGCATATAATTATGAAATACATACAGTTCTTCAATATCATTGTTAATTAATGGTAAAATTAAATATGATAAAGATCCTTTTCTCTCTTTTTGTTAAGTGCTCCTTTTTGCTCCATACATAATCTTGAATATTTAAGAATCTCTATCATAAGTTGAGCAATATCTTGACACTCAAGATTCTGCCACACCTCTCCTTTCAAATCCACTAAATATCATATATGAAAGTAACATTTTCTAGTTGTGTAAGAGGCTCTTTTCTTGATAAGCTTTGCATGAGCTTTCTTAATTCTTGATATAAGTTTGGCTGTGGTAGCTTATTGAGTTCAAATCTCTTCAAATCTCCTATATCCAATTAGTGTAATCACAAGCAAAATAGAGATGGTCAACACTTTCTTCCTATTGCATACAAAGAGAGCATCGGTTGACAAGATAAATACCTCTTCTCTTCATATTGTCTATTGTAGGTAGTTTAGCAAGAAGGACCTGCCATGTGTATAAGGAATGTCTCTGTGAGCCCAATCTATCCCGTGTCCAATTGGTTGGGGTCCATTGATTATTCTTTTATCTGATTGATTCCATATAAATGTAGCACTAAAATTTTCATTATCATGAAGCCAAATAAGTGTTAGGAAAGATGTCAGCACTAAGAGGGGGGATGAATTAGTGCAGCGGTAAAATCACGATGGTTCTGAAAAATTCTTCGTACGTTCGATGAAAATTGATTTCAGAAAGATAGCTTGAAAGCATATGGAAGAATATTGAAGGCAGTAAGTAAGTAGAGTAATGAAGTATGACAGTTTGTAGTTAAAGTAAATTGCACAATTGAAAAGCAAATTAGATTTATAGTGGTTCGGTCGTCGTCGACCTACATCTACTCCTCCGATTCCTCTTCCGTCGAGGCCATCGGCATCCACTATTGGTCTTCCTTCAATGGGCAAAGACAAACTACCCTTTTACACCCCTCTTCTCCTTTTGACGGGTTTAGGAGACAACCTTTACAAGCACTCACTTCTTACTTAAACAAAATTATAATCTTTAGAGTAGAGGAGGGGATCTCTCAAGTGATTGCAACAGCATTTTCCTACTTTTAATTTCTCTATGCTTGTGTGTGTTAACAAGGGATGAGAGGGGTATTTATAGGCCTTAAGTTGATTTAAACTTGGAGCCTAAAAACTTCCCATCCTGGGTTTCCTGGGTATGGGCGGTGTCACCGCTAGTGTCAGTTTGACACTAATACTGCACTAGGTGGTACCACCACCTGGCACCCTGCCACTGGGCAGTACCACCGCCTGCAGCCTCTCAGAGGCTGTGTCTGGGCGGTACCACCACCTAGACCGGTGGTATCATCACCTGACACAATCTCTGAGATTGTGCCACGACGGTGTCACCTCTTGGGTCATTATTTGGGCCTTTTATTGGGCCCAACACAGTCCTTACATGGGTCGAACTGGACCTTAATTGGGTTGGCCAAATTCTAATCTTAATTATGTACTAACTACGAAATCTAAGATATTTACTAAGCTAAACAAGTCTGTAAGTCTAGTTTCTTCCGGTGAACTTCCGACGATCTCTCGACAATGTTCCAGCGGACTCCTGAAAAGCTCCTGGACTTCACGACGATCTTCTTGGTGAGTTCTGACAAGCTTCTTTACCAAGCTCCAAGACTTCTCAGTTGGTTCCGGTAGAACTTCTGACGAACATCCGGACTTTCGACGAACTCTCAAACTCCCAACGAAATCGTGTTCTTGACTCCGGGACTTCATTTTGCTTTATGCCTTGCTATCACAGTTAATCCTGCACATGTAAAACATACTTCAATCTAGACAATTATTACTAAGCATGAATCATGTTGTCCGGTATGTCATTGGTCCATTGACGCTTCGTCTGATTCTTCGATGCATTGTCCTTTCTTGCGGCCTATTACCCAATCGGCCAGTTGACCTCCGCAACTTCAATATCCTTAACACAATATCCATTCTTCTTAGCCCGATGCCTAAACTCATGGCTCGAAGCCTTCTGTCGATACGTCAATTGATCCTCTAGCTCGACATCCAATCTTCTGACATGTTCCACCGGCCCAACATGATTCTTCCTACTTTAATTGTCTCATCCTGATTGAAGCATTCTATATCACTCAGAATGCATATTAAATCATAAACACTTATCAATTGGTTTCATCATCAAAATCTAAGATTCAACAATATCTCCCTTTTTTATGATGATAACTAATTGATGACGGAGTTAATCTTAACTCCCAAAGTTTAAACAAACTCTTCCTATCAATATGTCATATTTATAGAGCCTTGAATTCAAGCTAAATTCAAGTCATTGTAAATTTCATCATGAATATTTGCAACACGTCATTATGCATAACATGATCATACTTCTCCTCCTTTGTCATCAACAAAAAGGAGAAGTGAAACTTTCAAGTATTTGAGATATTCAAATTTAAATTCTTGTATAATAAACATCAACTTTTATCATCATGCAAGCTAGCAAAAATTTATATCATTTCAGGTCTGTAAATTTTGCTAGATGTGCAAGTTTGGCATGTTTGTTTTGCAATGTTCAAGTTGTTAGGATCAGGGTCGGCACTAAGAAGGGGGGGTGGGGGGGTGGGGTGAATTAGTGCAGCGGTAAGATAATGTCGGTTTAAAAAATCTTCGTATGATAAAACCGTTTCCGACATAAAACTATTTTCGGAAACTTAACTTGAAAGCGAGTTCGTAAAAGTATTGAAGGCAGTAAGCACTTAAAGAGGTTTGCAGTAAGGGTAAGATGCTTAAAGTAAATGCAAATCGAGATTTTAGAGTGGTTCGGTCAATCGTGACCTGCATCCACTTTCGGCTTCCTCCTCCGACGAGGTCACTGGCGTCCATTAGAGGCATTCCTTCAATAGGTGAAGGTCAACCACTCTTTTACAGTTTCACTCCTTTTGACGGGCTTAGGAGACAACCCTTACAGATTTTTCACTCCTCTCTTAAATGATCAAAACTTGGAAGAAAAGAGGGAGAAGAATGTTTGGCCTTTTACAACACTTTTAAGCTCTCAAAATCTCAGTATATATGCTAAGTTTCGGTGCCCTTTCATGCATGAAAGGGTGAGGTTTATATAGGCCCCAAACTGGTTTGAATTTGGAGCTCAAAAGCGTCATCTCCTGGAATTCCGGGGTCTTGGCGGTACTACCGCTTGACAGAGCTCGGAGACCGAGCTCGGGCGGTACCACCGCCCAGCCTCACTCGGAGACCAAGCCCAGGCGGTGCCACCGCCCAACTTTCCTGAGCTCCTGGGCGGTGCCACCGCCGGCTAGAAAATCTGGGTCCGAATGGGTTGATCCATTCAGCCCAATTTGGGTTTGTCAAGGGCCCAATTGCCTCAAGATTAAGTTAATGGGATCACCTTCCATTTCTAACTCAATCATCATGCTAACTATGATATTTTAAGACATTTATACTACAGCTTGCTCTAGTGCGTCAATCGCTTCTTCCGGCGAGCTTCCGGCGAACTTCTAGCGAACATCCGACGAACCCTCGGCGATGCTCCGACGGACTTCTGGCAAACTCCTGGACTTGCGATGATCCACTTAGCGAGTTCCAATGAGCTTTTTTGGCAAGCTCCTGGACTTCTTGGATTTGTTCCCGTAAAACCTTCGACGACCGTTCGGACTTCTATCGAACTCTCGAACTCCCAACATGATCATAGTCTTGACTCCTGCGCAACTCCTACTGCATATCTTACTTCCACCGTAGTTAATCCTACATATGTAAAACACACTTCGATCTAGATAATTAATACTAAGCATTAATCAAGTTGTCTGGAATGTCATTGGTCCCTCGACGCTTCGTCCGATTCTTCGGCGCATCGTCCTCTCTTGCGGCCTATTGCCCAATCAGCCAGTTGACTCCGCAACTCCGATATCCTAGGCACAATACCCGTTCTTCTTGGCCTGATGCTTGAATCTATAGCCCGAAGCCTTCTGTTGATACGTTGATCGATCCACTGGCCTGACGTCCAATCTTCTAACATGTTCCTTCCGTCCAACATGATTTTTTTGCTTTAATTGTCTCATCCTGATCGAAACATCCTGCATCACTCAAAACATAGATTAAATCATAAATACATATCAAGTGGTTTCATCATCAAAATACGAGATTCAACAATCTCCCCCTTTTTGATGATGACAACCACTTGATGACAGAGTTAACCTTAACTCCCGAAGTTTAAACAAACTCCCCCTATCAATATGGCTTATTGATAGAAACTCTTGGATTCAAAAATCTAAGCAACATGTCATCATAAACTTATGCATAACATGTCATGTCATCATACTTCTCCTCCTTTGTCATCAACAAAAATGAGAAGCTCTAACTCTTATGTGTTTAGAGATAAAAAGTTTAACACATTGCATGAAAAACATAATATCAAGTGTTATCATCATGCAATTTGTAAGCTTGAAAATTTAGCAAGTGTTACATCATGCTTAGAACATTCAAGCTATCAAGTTGTAGATATGCAAGTTTTACAATGATCAAGCTAGCAAGTGTTTGAAAAAGAAGGTAAGTTTTGCATCAAACAAGCTAGCAATATTTATAACATGTTAGAACATGCAAGCTAGCAATTTTGAGATGTTCAAGAAAGCAACTCTTGCTTCTTGAAATATGCAAGTTTGCTAGATGTGTATGTTAGCATGTTTTGCTTCTTGAGATAGGCAAGATAGCACATTTGATAATGTTCAAGATAGCAATTTTTGCCTCTTCTTGAAATTTGAAACTTAGCACACATTGCTTCTCTTGAGATTTGCAATATAGCAATTTTGCTTCTTTTGAGATAGCAACTCTTTGCTTCTCTTTAGATCACAAGCTAGCAATTCTAGCAAATTTTGCATCATGCAATGTAGCAAATTTTTGTGATGTTCAAGATAGTAAGTTCTTTCTTCTCTTTTGAGAAGTGCCATTTTTTGCTTCCTTTGCAAAGTGCAAGCTAGCAAAATTTTGCTTAATTCTTGAATTGTGCAAGCTAGCAAATTTGCTTTCTAGCATGTTTTGCTCCCCCTTTGTCATTGTCAAAAAGAAGGGAAGACCCTTTACATCAATTTTCAAATTATGACAAAGGTAAGTATCAATTTTATTTGTGCATCATTATATTTTCAAATTAAAACATGCATAATTTTAAAAACCTTACATTTCATTTTTCATGCATGATACCGAAAAATAAATCAATCATCATTATGAGCATATTATACATGATACTAAAATATTAAAATTTTTAAGTATTTATTAACATTTTGATTATGACACAAAATATTTATTATTTAAAGCATTCATGATACACATCATATGCAATACATCACATACATCATCATAATAAAAAGCATATACATCATTCCAAATAATAAATATTCCAAATCATCATAGTATTAACTTGTCAAATTGCATCCTACCATGCATGATCATAACTTTTCCCTCTTTTATCATTGTAAACAAGAAAGAATAAGGGAAGAACAAAATAGTGTAAAATATTTCAATCATTTCAAGGCATACAAGCCATAAATACAAAGACATCATGTTATGAAGGATAAAATCACTTGAATACCAAAAAACATGATTCATATCATAAATTTTCTTTTAAATAAAATATCAACAAGAGTCGTAGGAGAACGATTAATGAAAAATCTTGATTAATAATAAATCTTAATTTGTAAATATTAAGGAATCAAGATCATGATTTGGATAAAAAATTATTCAAATTTAAATCATTAAGATTATTTTCAAAGTCCAAGAGATTCGTAAAAATGATACAAATGGATTCATTAAAATCAATAAGATAGAGGAAAAATAATTTTCAAGAAAAATATTTTCCTCTTTTTAGTTATCTCAATTCAATTTTATTTCATTTATGCCGAATAAAAACATGTATCATTTTTAAAATCGAAAGTGCAAGATTTATTACGACAAAGATCAAGAAGGCACTTTCATTATGGTAAAGATCGATAATCACAAAAATCATCATGCATAATTTCGAAATATAAAATTATTAAGCATGATCATTATGCATCACTACTTTGGGCATGACATCAAATCATGGTTCAAAATATTTAATATTTTCATTACATAATTACATCATTATGCATCATCAAAATTGATTTTATCAAACATAAAGTAATTTCCATCAAGATCATTTTGTTTGTTGTACTCATGCATTTTTCTTTTTAGATGAATCTAACTTTTCATGCTTAGTTTTTCATACAAAAGCCATGCATTATTAAATCATTAAGCATGATGCCATAAGGCATAAATTATTTTCAATCAAAATCGAAAATCATTAAGGAGAAATTTTTCAAAAACATACATAGGATTATCATTACATTTAAATCTAACATGTTGTTGTATTTTCATAAAATATATAATTTTCATTATTATTTTCAAAATTACTAGCATGATCATAATTTTTGCATTTTCATTTTTAAACATGTAATTTTCAAAAAAAAATCAAAACTAAATTACAAAAAAAAAAGTATTATAAAAAGCATCATGTAATTTCGAAGTAAATTAGGGGGATTTCGATTACCTCATCGTTGAAAGCAGTTAAGGCATAGTTTGTCACCTCGCCTTTCTTGATTTTTTTTTCATCTTCGGAGGAGCTTGATTCATCCCAATTTGTGTTCTTCTTGCATTTAAAGTAAGTAGTTCCATTCTTTTTGTTCTTTAATTTTTGTTTTATGAACATTTTAGATTTCATTTGTAGTTCAAGTTTACCATCACTTGAGCTTATACTCGAGTGGTCTTCTTTTGTTCGATGTGCCAAATCCTTCCTGTTCTTTGGAAGGTGGTTCTCATGTTCTTTACATGCATTGCACGTCATTTCATAGGTCATCAAGGACCCTATAAGTTCTTTGATCAAAAAGGTATTCAAATTTTTTGATTCTTGTATAGCGGTTACTTTAGAATCCCAAGATTTAGAAAGCGATCGTAAAATCTTGTTAATAAGTTTAAAGTTTGAAAAACTTTTACCAAGTACTTTTAGACTATTGACGACATCCGTAAAACGGGTGTACATGTCTCTAATAGTCTCTCTTAGTTCCATACAAAATATCTCAAAATCATGCATCAAAAAATTTACTTTAGAATCTTTTGTTGGGCTGGCAGCCCAAAGTGGGTTCAGCCCACAACCCACACCCCTTTGACCTAACCCTAGATCAATATAAGGGGGGTGTGGTGGCTGCGTTTTGGCAAGGAAGGGGGCTGTGTTTTTTAGGCAGAAAAGGGCAGCAATGTGGTGATCTTGGCAGCCACCAGATTCCAAAGAGAAGAAGAACAAGGTAGAAAAGGAAGAGAAAGGAAAGGAAGAAGACAAGGACAACGCAGAGAGACTGTTCTCAATCATCTAGCAGTGTTCTCAACTCAGGTTAGATCATATCTATAGTAGACTCTTGCTGTGATTACTTGGGGAGGTTTTAGATATTGTGGGCAGTGATGTGATCCTTGTATCCCAATTATTCTCTTGTGGTTGTTGCTAGGGTTTTGGGCAAGAGATTGAGATTTGTATATTCATTATTCTCATAGTGGATTATCTCTAGTTTGCCCTGTGGTTTTTACCCTTCACATTGGAGGGGTTTTCCACGTATATCTTGGTGTTCTATTTGATTGTGATTCCATTTAATTCCACTGTGTTATGGCCTGCTAGTACTTGTTCATATACAAAGGTTATTC
This sequence comes from Musa balbisiana, assembly GCA_004837865.1. NCBI lineage: Eukaryota > Viridiplantae > Streptophyta > Magnoliopsida > Zingiberales > Musaceae > Musa > Musa balbisiana. Next base: position 14,867,791 of record CM017196.1, on the reverse strand, counting down.
CGCTTTATATCCCCATCATCTTTTACACTACTTGTGCCTTCGTGTGTGATTTCAAGAGTGCGCCAAATATCGAAAGCCATTTTGCACAAAGAAACCTGATTAAACTCCGTTTTATCTAAGGCGCAAAATAAGGCATTCATTGCTTTAGCATTTAGAGAAAACATCTTCTTCTCCAAATCATTCCAATGGTTCCTTGGAAGAGAAGACATTTGCAAACCATTTTCGACTAAATTCCATAAATTGAGATTCAACGAGAGCAAGAAAACTCTTATTCGAGTTTTCCAATAAGTGTAGTCCGTCCCATTGAAAAAGGGAGGACGAATGAGAGAGTGACCCTCTTGAAAGCCGTAAAGAGCCATTTCTCTTGGGTGTTAAACCAACTAAGAAATAACGAGGCTCTGATACCAATTGTTAGGATCAGGGTCGGCACTAAGAGGGGGGGGGGGTGGTGAACTAGTCCATCGGTAAGATAACGTCGGTTCAAAAAATCTTCGTATGATAAAACCATTTTCAACATAAAACCATTTTCGGAAACTTAACTTAAAAGCGAGTTCGTAAAAGTATTGAAGGTAGTAAGCACTTAAAGAGTTTTGCAGTAAAGGTAAGATGCTTAAAGTAAATGCAAATCGAGATTTTAGAGTGGTTCGGTCAATCGTGACCTACATCCACTTTCGGCTTCCTCCTCCGACGAGGTCACCGGCGTCCACTAGAGGCCTTCCTTCAATAGGTGAAGGCCAACCACTCTTTTACAGTTTCACTCCTTTTGACGGGCTTAGAAGACAACCCTTACAAATTTTTCACCCCTCTCTTGAATGATCAAAACTTGGAAGAAAAGAGGGAGAAGAATGTTTAGCCTTTTACAACACTTTTAAGCTCTCAAAATCTCAGTATATATGCTAAGTTTCGGTGCCCTTTCATGCATGAAAGGGTGGGGTTTCTATAGGCCCCAAATTGGTTTGAATTTGGAGCTTAAAAGTGTCATCTCCCGGAATTCCAAGGTCCTGGCGGTACTACCGCCATAACTGGGCGGTACTACCGCCTGACAGAGCTCGGAGATCGAGCTCGGGCGGTACCACCGCCTGATAGGGGCGGTACCACCACCCAGCCTCACTCAAAGATCGAGCCCAAGCGGTGCCACCGCCGACCAGGAAATATGAGTCCAAATTGGTTGATCCATTCGGCCCAATTTGGGTCTGTCAAGGACCCAATTGCCCCAAGATTAAGTTAATGGGATCACCTCCCATTTCTAACTTAATCATCATGCTAACTATGATATTTTAAGACATTTATACTGCAGCTTGCTCTAGTGCGTTAATCGCTTCTTCCGGCGAGCTTCCGGCGAACTTCCGGTGAACATCCGACGAACCCTCGGCGATGCTCCGGCGGACTTCCGACAAACTCCTAGACTTGCGACGATCGACTTGGTGAGTTCCGATGAGCTTCTTTGACAAGCTCCTAGACTTCTTGGATTTGTTCCCGTAGAACCTCCGACGACCGTCTAGACTTCCGTCGAACTCTCGAACTCCTAACGTGATCATAGTCTTGACTCCGGCGCAACTCCTACTGCATGTCTTACTTCCATCATAGTTAATCCTGTACATGTAAAACATATTTCGATCTAGATAATTAATACTAAGCATTAATCAAGTTGTCCGACATGTCATTGGTCCCTCGACGCTTCGTCTGATTCTTCGGCGCATCGTCTTCTCTTGCGGCCTATTGCCCAATCGGCTAGTTGACTCTGTAACTCCGATATCCTAGGTGCAATACCTGCTCTTCTTGGCCTGATGCCTGAATCTACGGCCCGAAGCCTTATGTCGATACATCGATCGATCCACCGGCCTGACGTCCAATCTTCTGACATGTTCCTCCGGCCGAACATGATTTTCCTACTTTAATTGTCTCATCCTGATCGAAGCATCCTACATCACTCAAAATACAAATTAAATCATAAACACATATCAAGTGGTTTCATCATTAAAATACAAAATTCAACACAAGCTAGCAAATTTTTGAAAAAGAAGACTAGTTTTGCAACATATAAGCTAGTAATTTTTACGATGTTCAAGAAGGCAACTCTTGCTTCTTAAAATATTAAGTTTATAAATTTTGCTAGATGTGCAAGTTATCACTTTTTCTCTATGTAATTTGCAAGCTAGCAAAATTTTGCTTTCTTTGCAATATTTAAGCTAGCAATATTTCTCCTCCTTTGTCATTGTCAAAAAGAAGGGAAGAATACACTGTTTGTAATTCTTTTCCCTTTACAATAATTTCCAAATCATGATAAAGGTCAAGTATCAATCTTATTTGTGCATCATTATATTTTCAATTTACAACATGCACAATTTTAAAACTTTACATATCATTCTTACTCTATGCATGATACTAAAAATAAATCAATCATCATATCATACATGATACTCGTAAGCTAGCAAATTTTATATCATTTTAAAGCATCAAAACAATATCATGAGTATTTTATGCATTCATATTATATGAAGAATATCAAGAAGAATTAGGTGATGAGATATACTTCAAGAATACAAGAAATTATACAAAGAAAAAAAAATCATATTATGAAGGATGAGATCATGTGAATATCAGAAGACATAATTCATTTTGACAAATCTCCTTTAAAATATTCAAAGAGAAATCTTAGGAGATCATGATATAGATAAAATTCATTCAATTTAGTAGAAGAACAATATATTAATTCATGCATATAAAATCTATTAATTAATTATGAATCATAAAAATTATAATTCCGAAAAATCATGATTCATTTAAGAAATTTTCTTCTTTAGTAAACGATAAGAAGAAACATAGGAGTTCAAAAAACAAGATCTTGATTCATAAACGATTTCAAGTTATAAATCATGAGAAATCAAGATCATGATTTTGATAAAATCCATTAAATTTAAATCATTTTCTTAATCCATGAGATTCACAAAAGCATAATATATAAGGATTCATTAATGAAAAATCAAAATCAATTTCATGATTCACAAAATTCATAACATAGGAATTGAGAAATTTTCAAGAAATGTATTCCCCTTTTTTTATTTCATACAAGCATGCCTTTGTCTTTTTATGATAAATAAAAATATGTATTAACGTTTAGGATCAAAAAATAAATTTCATCATAAAAACCATCAAGACCAATAAATTACAAAAATCATCATGTATAACTTTAAAATCTCATGCATAAAATCGTCAATCATGGCATCAAAACATTTAATATTTTCATTACATCATTATGCATTATTAAATATATAATTGTCAAGCATGACACTTATACTATTTCATATAAGCATGTCTTTTTCATTATCAGATCAAAACATGTATCATTTTTAAAACCGAAAAAGTAACTTTTATTACGGTACAAACCGATAAGCCATGAATCACAAAAATCATTATGCATAATTTCGAAATATAAATTTATTAAGCATGATCATTATGCATAAAATAAAATTATGGTATCAAAACATTTAATATTTTCATTACATCATTAAACATGTAATTTTCATAATCATTTTCAAAATTAGCTAGGAAAAAGAAAAGCATGATCCCCTTTTTTTTATTTATTTATTTTTTTGCATTTTATATACTAATTTAAAAACAACATATGAAATGCATCATGTAATTTCAAAGTAAACTAAGGGTATTTTGATTACCTCATCGTCGAAAGCCGTTAAGGCGTAGTTTGCCACTTCATCTTCATCGGTTTGCTCCTCGTCTTCGGATGAGTTTGATTCGTCCTAAAGTGTTTCCTTCTTCTTGCGTTCATAGTAAGTAGTTGCATTCTTTTTATTTTTGTTCCTTAATTCTTGTTTCATGAACTTTTTAAATTTCATAGTGAGGAGTTTAAGTTCACCATCACTTGAGCTTATGCTCAAGTGGTCTTCAATTGTTCTAAGTCCAAAATCCTTCCTGTTATTTGAAAAGTTGTTCTCAAGTTCGTTTTGTGCCATATTGGTCATTTCATAAGTCATTAAAGACCCAATTAGTTCTTCGATCAAAAAAGTATTCAAAATTTTTTATTCTTGAATAGCCGTTACTTTCGAATTCCAATTTTTAGAACGTGATTGTAAAACTTTACTAACAAGTTCAAAATTCGAAAAAGTTTTACCAAGTGCTTTTAAACAATTGATGACATTTGTAAAATTTTGTATATGATAATATGATTCATGATTAAAATCATTACAACTTGGATTAGAAGGTTATCTTTTATTTGAATGATGCTTCATTTCAATTATGGCATGTTGATAGAGAGTTTAGTTTAAACTTCGTTATCAATTGGTTGTCATCAACAAAAAGGGGGATATTATTGAATCTTGGATTTTGATTATGAAATCAATTGATGAAATTATGAACTAATATACGTTTAAGATAAATGATGCAGGAAAAATTTTGATTGTAGACTTGAATCATAGAAGTAGAATCTAACGTTGGGCCGGAGAGCATCACGTTAGATGATTGGTCGACGTGTTAGAGGATAGACTTCGTGTCATGAGTTCGAGCATCGAGCTAGTAGAATCGGGTATTACACTAAGATGATCAAGTGTTATGGAAAGTCAATATGCCGATTGAGTAATATGTCAAATGAAAGAACGATGTGTCGAAGGATCGGACGAAGTGCCAGATGTACCAATGATATGTCAGACAACGTAGGCTTCATGATTATAATTAAGTTTTGGTCAAAGTTTAGAGTCTAATTGAGTCGATTTTGGGGTGTAACGATGCTAACTCAATTAAGAGCTTATCGGGCCTAAGTTAGGGCTATTTTAGGCCAAGTAGGAGGCTTATTTAGCAACCATTAGTAGGCCCAGGTGGTGGCACTGCTAGGGTTGGCGATGGAACCACCTAAGGCTCGGCCTCCTAAGTTGTTTGGGTAGTGGTACCGCCCAAACTGATAGTGGTATCGCCCATACATAGTCTCCCAGACTATGTCAAGCAATGGTACTACCAGACTAGGTAGTGATACCACCCAATGTCAGTATCAGATTGAACGATGGTACCGCCTCGTGTAAAACTAATAGGTGGTGGTACCATCAGTTGTTAGTTTGGCAGGTGGTGGTATCACCAATACCTCGAAAACCTAGGATGAGACTATTTTGGCTCGAAATTTAAATCCACTTGGAGCCTATAAATACCCTAATCTTGCCTGCTTAATATAGCAAGAAAATAAAATGAAAACTTCGGGTTTAGAATGTGAAAATTTTGTGAGAAAATTGAGTCCCTTCTCCTTAAACTTAGAGGTTGTTCTAAGGGAGGTGTGTGACGGATACTATGTAAAAGAGGGGTGTAAAGGTTCTCTCCTGAACCTGTAAAAAAGAAAAAGAGTTGTAAGGGTAGTTGATCTTCACTTATTAAAAGAAGATCGGTAGTAAAAGTCGGTGGCCTCGATTGAAGAGGAATCAGGAGTAGACGTAGGTCGGGATGACCGAACCACTATAAAATCTAGTTTGCATTTACTTTATGCTTTTCATTTACATTGCAAACTATTATACTTACTTATTACACTTTTGTATATTTTCAAGTTAACATATTTCCAATATGGTTTTTTTTTTTTATCGAACGAATATTTTCCAAACTATCAAAGTTGTACGCAAGCACTAATTCACACCCACACCCCCCCCTGCCCCTCTCTTAGTGCCGAAACGATCCTAACACTACATGCTATCACAAAATCCTTATCTAAGACTAGTGAACCTACCATAATTATTCAAGCTCAAAAATCTTTATACTGGCATAAAGCCAAGTGTGAAGAATATAATACCATCTTCCATAACTCTACATTAACCTTTATATCCTTTCATCCTATACAAAATATCATCGGGTGTAAGTATATCTTTCAAATTAAGTGTAACCCAGATAGATCCGTTGCCAGATATAAAGTGCATCTAGTGGCCAAAGTGTTTCATCAACGTCTTGGTGTTAACTTCACTGAAACATTTAGTCCCATCATTAAACCATAATAATCTAACTTATCCTGAGTTTAGCCATCTCAAAAGGTTACATTTACGACAACTAGATATTAACAATGTCTTTTTACATGAGACCCTAACTGAAAATGTCTTCATACAACAACCTCTTGGCTTTATCCATTCTCAGTATCCAAGGCATATTTGTAAACTATAAAAAGCTATTTATGGATTTCGTCAAGCTCCAAGAGCTCGATACATCAAACTTGGCTTATTTTTTACATCAATTGGCTTCATCAACTCCAAGTCTGATATCTCGTTATTTCTCCATCAACAAAGTGGCAATACGATATATCTTCTAATATATATAGATAACATTATTGTCATGGGCAATAATCCTATAGAGATCAATGCATTCCTCAAGCATTTGGCAGATCGATTCTCCCTCAAAGATCTAAGAACCTTGAGCTACTTTCTAGGAGTGGAAGCAATATATACATCTTTAAGACTCTTACTATCACAAAGAAAGTATATTTAGGATTTGTTATTAAAGATGAACATGTAGGACACAAAAATAGTTACAACTCCTCTGTTTATTAGTGAATCACTCAAATTATATAATGGAAGCCCTACTGTGGACCCAATCAATACCATCAAGTATTTAGCTCCTTACAATACTTAGCTCTCACTCGCTTAGATATCTAATTTGTGATTAATAAATTATCACAATTAATGCATCAATCATCTACTATGCATTGGTTTGCAGTTAAACGAATCTTGCGATATCTTAATGAGACCCTCAATCATGGTCTCTTTTTTCATAAATACTCTATGCTTTATCTTCATGCCTTTGTTGATGCTAATTGGGTTGGGAACTTTGATAATAGAGAATCTACATTGGGATATATTGTCTTCCTTGAAGCGAATCCAATCAGTTGGAGTTCTAAGAAGCAAAAGACAGTTACATAATCTATAACTGAAGCTGAATATTGTGTCATTGTAACCGCTATTACAGAACTTAATTTAGTCATGAATCTACTAAAGGAACTTAACATCGACTCCAGCTCTACTCCTACGATATATTGTGATAATGTCGGAGATATTTACATGTGCGCCAATCCAGTGTTCCACTCACGCATGAAACACATTACCATCGACTTTCACTTCGTGCGAGATTAAGTTGTTAAACATCAACTACATGTTTCTCACATACATACGGTTGATCAACTAATAGATTCATTCACAAAGTCTATTGCTTGTAAACTATTTTTATCACATCGATTTAAGATCGGCATCATTGACAGGAGCACCATCTTGCAAGGGCATGATAACAACTAAGATTTTTCGAACTGCATGAGAAAATATTCCTATTCTATTAAGGAAAATTCTTTCTCTTAACGTGTATAAATAATTGTATATATCAAATAAAAAAATATATTCTTCATGATTTATTCTTTCATTAATAAAGTTTATTTGGACATCTGGCTGCAGTGATTCTTGAGTTGCATGGGGAGCAAAAGCCGCCTTCTATCCACTTGATGAGTAGCAGATATCCTCATGAAAGCAGCAGCAGTTGCCACAACTCGTGTTAACAGCACATGCCCTCGAGTTGCAGAGACTTCCCGTAGCACGTACAGTTCCAGTAGAAGCAAAAATGTTCTCTACCCTCTCTAAGCAAAAATGTTCTTACAAACGCCTCCTCGCTGATTGACTCTCCAACACAAAAATACAACCCCGAAGCGGTTTGGATCACCGAGACGGGCGACGGCGAGCGAGGAGGGAGGGGGGGCACCGTAGTGGTACGTGCAGCTGTCACACGACCTCGCGAGCGCGAGCTCACAACGAAGACAAAAGCTCGGATCCGATGATTCATTATTAACTCGATGAATTCAATAAAATTGTTTTTGTCGAGCGGAGCAGAGACGTGGCCGAGATGGAAGCTCAAGATGCGGTATTCAAGATCTGTGGCGGTGGCCGCAGGATGATCACGTATTGTCCTTCCATTTTGTCACGCTCGTGTTCTTGTCTTGGTCATTTTGAAAGGCAAAGATCGATAATATACACACATAAGTTTAACCTGTCTGCTTTCCCCATGCATCCTCTATCTCCATAAATGGGACCTGGAAATCCGTTTCGAGGTTAAGGATCGAGATTCCTTGACTAAGACCTGCCCCATGAGTCAACACTGTGAAATAGATCGGTCCAGTGAAGGGCAGATAGGCAGGCGGCGCGAGAGAAAGAAAGAGAGAGAGAGAGAGAGAGAGAGAGAGAGAGAGAGGAGGAAAATCTCCCTTCGTTGAAGACGAAGACTAGGGTCGTCCAAGCTAGTAAAACAATTATGATTGCACGTAGGTTCCTTTTCATAACTCGTAATTTACAATCAGATAGCAGTCGTATGACTTTTCGATTAATTTAGATAAACTTGATCTGAACAGGTCAAAATTATGGTATATGAATCCAAACGCTTAATGTTTCTTATTTTTATTAGTCCTTACTTATGTGAGATTATTATTTTTATTTCTCTTAATTTTATCTCGTATATGAATAGTTTTTATTTCTCTTAATTTTTATCTCGTATATGAATATTTTTTTTTAACGCAACAATGAACTTAGTAATGTGAAAAAACCACCTACTTCAGAATTAGATCAGAAAGAGTTGCATTCTCCATCCGACCACACCGGTCCAAGAGTACCCTTTTTTTTATTTTCTGTCACCCTTAGAAATTTAATATTTGATAAATTTAAATTTCATTATTTTGGTATCAATCGTTATTTAGAGAGAGAGAGAGAGAGAGAGATTGCAGGCAGGCAGGCAGGCAGGCAGGCAGGCAGGCAGGCAGGCAGGCAGGCAGGCAGGCAGGCAGGCAGGCAGGCAGGCAGGCAGGCAGGCAGGCAGGCAGGCAGGCAGGCAGGCAGGCAGGCAGGCAGGCAGGCAGGCAGGCAGGCAGGCAGGCAGGCAGGCAGGCAGGCAGGCAGGCAGGCAGGCAGGCAGGCAGGCAGGCAGGCAGGCAGGCAGGCAGGCAGGCAGGCAGGCAGGCAGGCAGGCAGGCAGGCAGGCAGGCAGGCAGGCAGGCAGGCAGGCAGGCAGGCAGGCAGGCAGGCAGGCAGGCAGGCAGGCAGGCAGGCAGGCAGGCAGGCAGGCAGGCAGGCAGGCAGGCAGGCAGGCAGGCAGGCAGGCAGGCAGGCAGGCAGGCAGGCAGGCAGGCAGGCAGGCAGGCAGGCAGGCAGGCAGGCAGGCAGGCAGGCAGGCAGGCAGGCAGGCAGGCAGGCAGGCAGGCAGGCAGGCAGGCAGGCAGGCGAGAGAGAGAGAGAGAGAGAGTCGCCGTAGTCCTTTCTCGAGTGCTATTTCTGGTGGCCAAATTGATGAGACAGACTTCTTTGCCGATACTTTCGGTGCCGTCTTTATTTATCGTACAAAATTGGGGTTGGGATTGGTGTGAGATTGATTACATGAGATCTCATATCCACAGCCGGCATGCGATACTTATGGAGGCCCTACACTTATTATTAATTGTCTTTTACGAGACCCCATACGAACTGTTTATTACCCGACACCCCATACGACACGACACGCGGATGTAATACAAAACAAAATAAGACACGCACCCCTACACTGCTCACTATGTTTCAGCTCTCCTTTTTGTATTTATTTTTTTCCCTTCTCCAAGATTTCACATCACACATTCTCCGATTCCCTATGATTAAACTGGACTATATCCTCGTGGTTGAGGCTAAATAATGGGACGACCGAATCAAGTAGAGTCTACGTTCCGAATTCTTGTAATCGAAGCTATATAACGTGATGTGGAAACCAAGTAGATCCTTGTAATTAATTGAAGCTGGATAACCGGAGGTTCCACGGTTGGTGGGTGGGCTTACCCCACCACCGTTACCCCATTCGTTTCTACCAAGCCATCCGCTCGCTCGTCATCATTGTATCATCCAATGCAATGTATGCAATTCTACACTAACACCAATGTACAATACAATTCCGCATCTCACATTCGTCCCTCTTATCCCGCCTAACCATGCATCACTGTGATATTTCTGAGGCGATGACCTACCTTGTTCCTTTCATCAGTGGGGTCCCGTCGAGGAATGACCTCTCAACCTACATCTACCCAACTCACTCGATGTGACATCATAAATGCAAACGATTCCCTCACTGTTTCACTCTATCCTTGCAGGCAGGCAGGCAGGCAGGCAAATTGGTGGTGCCATTTATTTATTTTGCATGCAATCGTGGGTAGTCGACATGCAGCACATTAAATCTGTTTCGCTAGGCAAAGAATCCTCCACCGCGTGATTAATTCTCGCGTGTCAACATCCTGGCCGTACAGAAATCTACTTCACTCGCAACTTTGGCGTTCACCCACGAAAATATGAGTTTTGTGCGTCGCGTTATTCTAGACCGCAACCGCCATATAGCTGTCGTGGACCCATTCCCCCACCGTCACCGGCGCACGTTGTCCACCCACGGGGGCGTCATTGTCATTTCGTAAGCCCCTTGGCTAAACAACTGACTCCGCTCACCCGTTTTCCACCAAAATATCTACAAATAACATGCCTGCCTTGTCGTCGATTACTCGGTGGGCATACCTCATTTTCATTGGAGGTGCCGCCAGCACAGCGAGCGGGACCCGAGTGGAGGTGAGGGTGATCGACCAGTTGCAACAATGTGTCGTCCGTGGCGTGCGTGCCGGTTCCACCCACCCGTGATTCCACCCGTCGTTTGATGGTCTATACAACTCTCTTGTTGGAAGATCTCCTGCCACACTCTCGCGCTACCACTGTCAGCCGTTAAGTAGACATTAAGAGGGGAAGAGGTGTTCGTGTCTTCGTGTTCGGATCTCAACTCGGCGATCAAATCAAGGAACCCCGGTGTAGTCCGGCACTGGTTCTGTGGATTAAAATCGGCGGGTTGTGGGCGGGCATTGCTTCCTTCTTCTTCGGCGGTAAAGATCAAGAAGACGCTACGCCATCAAAAGGCGACGACGAGGATCGAAGTTTTGTGGTGAGAAGTCCGTGTCTCTCTCCCGCGATCGCTTTTCTCACCGGCTTTCTTTCCTTCTGTTTCCTGTCTTTATCTTTTGTGCCGGCATCCTTACTTTTTTTTTTGCTTCTTGGAAGAATTATACCTGTACGGGTCCTTGCCTTTGGTTGATTCCTTTTGGCATCAGGAATTCGAATTGACCTTGCTTTGTGGGCGATCTTGAGTCACCGATTTTGGTCGCATTTCTTTCGTCTTTTCGTATTTTAAAGCGATCTCCACGCTCATTGTAGATCAGTGACGGGTGGCATCGGACTCGAGATTGTTTGTCCTTGCTGTTCGTGTTCATGCTATTGGAAGCCCGGAGCAATCTTTTCTCGAGTTTCATGGATTCTCTGTTAATTTTCTAGGGATCCTTGTTTGTCGGCAGTAAGGGTTCTGTTTGGTATCTCCATATTGGAGTTTGTAGAGTTTACCAGAAAGTGAAAATTTTGATATGCCAGATGCTCTGGAGAAATGTTTGTTGTATTGGTTATTTAGATAGGCGTGGATGACATACAAGTGAAAGTCATTAATGTATTGATTCGTTTTTGGTGTTTAAATGCAAACGAAAGATGTTGAAACTAGTAATTCCATGGTATCTTATTTTGTGATAATTCTCTGTTCTATGAAGTTACATATGAAAACTTGCTGTTTTTAAGGTCTTACAGTATTGAAGATTTGGAGAAAAAGAATTTCTATTTGGAATCCGCAAGAGGAATTTTGCCCTGCAGTTTTGATGATAGATGTACCACATAAATTGGTTTTAGCGGCCTAGGTTGGATAGGTGCTTTCCTTTTAACCACTTTCGGAACATTGGATGCTACATGATTAACAAAACCTTAATGATTTTGTTGGTGGTTCTTAATATTAGTCACACCACAGTTGGCTGGGTTTGAAATCTTGAAAATAAATTATTTACTTGGACTTCAATGTTTTTCTACAGATATTTTAGGATGTTGACCATGCAACTTATCCTTTTCTACATTTTCAATTTATTGTACATCACGTTTCTAGTGTACCAAAGTCATGTTTACTGATAAACCATTATATATTGCTATATTACCTGCAAGGTCATTATTGCTGCCCTTTTTCATCAGGAAACGAGTGCCTATGTATTCTGTTTAGTACTTCTGATTTGATATATGTTCAAATAATTAGACATTGCCTTGAGTAAGTTGCTGAAGAAAAACTTCTTGTTTGCAATTGTGATCTTTTCTATAGACTTGTGGTCAACAAATATCACCATGTAAGGAATACTATCGGGTATGAGGATATGATCTGAGGACAATAGAAGATTGCTTACATCTGAATGCCTTTTTATGGGCAGCTTCTGGAATACTTTGGGAAGGCAAAGGCTTACAAAGAAAAAGCTTTGATTTTCCTGGATTTCAGTTGATGGTGAGGCTATAGTTTGACCATTGCACAAAAACTTGCTTCAGGAAAAAAGAAAAAAGAGCAACCATATTAGAGGCTAAGATACAAGCTCACCGGATAATTCAAGTCCGATTAATGCAGGTTATGTGCTGACAAAATCTGCAGGGAAAATAGCAGTTTTAGATAATTTCAAAATTTTGTAACAGGTCTGAATAGTTGCTATCTATTCAGGATTGTAAAATGGTTGCCAAAGAGAGTGGGGAGAAAAGAGAAGATCATTCAAGTGAATTGGAAAAAGATGTAAAACATGGCAAGGATGGTGAATCAGATTCTGACCCAGCAAGGGATTCACTTTCATCGCAAGGAGAGACCCCAGCTCATGATGATAGCAAGGTCAAAAGAGCTTCAAGGGTTCCAAAGAAGCTTGCAAAAAAGGAAACAATTGACAACAGTCCTCGCATATCACAAGGAAATGCTAATCATCAAGAACATGGCAGACTGCACTTTAGAGCATCAAATACTAGTCAAAAGAAATCTCCAAAGCCTGGCAGAGCTGCAGTATCACCTAAAAATCTGAGCAATAAGAAATTAGATAATACCAATATTTCCTCCAAACCTTCATCAGAAGTGTCTGAAGAAACAGATAATAAAGCAGTCGAAGAGGTTAAGGAGATAGATGTGTTGGATGAGGCTCCTGTATGTGATCAGAGTAATGGGACAGATGATGAAACGGTTGATACAGAAGAGAGTGTCCTTGATGATGACAGGGCGAGTGTGTATCAGAAGATTGAGGAGATGGAGGCAAGAATTGAAAAACTCGAGGAGGAGCTCAGAGAAGTTGCTGCACTTGAGATTTCTCTCTATTCTGTCGTACCAGAGCATGGAAGTTCAGCACATAAAGTTCACACACCTGCTCGGCGCCTTTCAAGATTATATATTCATGCTTGCAAATATTGGACCCAGGACAAGAAGGCCACAGTTGCCAGAAACATTGTTTCAGGGCTTGTACTGACTGCAAAGTCCTGTGGGAATGATGTTTCAAGGTAATGAAGTCAGCTTATGTAACAGTTAAGTATGTCAATGCATTTTGTGGATTGACTAATGTTGTCCTTCTTTTATTAAGGTTGACATTCTGGTTGTCAAACACAGTTGTCCTTAGAGAGATTATTTTTCAAACATTTGGCAACCTGTCCAACTCTAGAAATATGAGGGTTGTTGAGTCAAATGGTGGTGCAAGGAAAACTGATGAGAAATATACACCACTGAGACGGAAAAACAATTCTGTTATCAGACAAGGAAAAAGCCTTGGTTTTATGCAATTGTTGGACGACTGGCAGGACACAAGTACATTTACAACAGCATTGGAAAAGATAGAATCTTGGATATTCTCCCGAATTGTTGAATCAGTGTGGTGGCAGGTAAAACTTTCTTTTTATTCTGTGATACCCTCGTAGATTGTTCTTGTTGTCATGCAAGATTAGACTTGGAGAGTGCTTTCTGATGTTAAGTTTCGTAAATTTTGGGTGCTCTGGGAGCTGCACCTACATGCATCCTTAAACAAATCATTGTATTCAGTACCTGAAACTGATTTATCACATATAGTTTAACTTTTTTAAAAAATTTGTTAAACAAGCATTTCTCATCTGATCTTCCAAACATGAAGCAGCCCAAGTCAGTGTACTTTTTGGAATGAACAATAGTTTTGAACTAATTCACCGTAGTGTAGCAGGTAAAAGAACTAAACTTTGTCATTTTACAAAGAAAAATCAACATAAGATGTTACTATGTGTAGCGAGTAGTTCATATGACACTAGGTAATGAATCTCGAGTTATCTACTACATGTAGCCTTCTTGAATCGGTAGTGATTGTATGGTCTATGAGAGACAAAGATATACAGGGGAAAGGACAAGAGACTGGAAATTTAGTTTTGTGGACTACCTTGACTTTATGGCTGAAATTTATGCATGTAGATTTTATAGCCGAACTAATATAAGAAATCTGCATTGCTAAGGTCCCTATCCAATGTAGCAGTATTTGAACAGAGATTCTAGAGCTTCAACCATTGTTTATGTGCAATGCATCATTTAGTTGCCAGCCTTCTCTAATGTAATGCAAAACCTCTAGCTTCTAGTTTAATCTCTAATGTAAGGCAATAACATGTTGTAGGTTAAACCTCTAGCCTCCAGTTTAATCCTCCTTAACTGTAACCAAAGAGTAGCTTGCAGTGTGCCTTAGATTGTTTCTAGTCCTGGAAATAATTTGTGACTTCAGTGTGTGGCTTCTTGAACTTTCTTAATACTTCACCCCTATTATAATGTTTGATCTTGTGTTTCAGACGTTGACTCCACATATGCAATCACCATTAGAGGAGTTGTGCACTCAAAAAAACTTTGGTAAATTGTTGGGACCAGTGTTGGGTGATCAACAGCAGGGAAGCCTTTCTATAAACTTATGGATAAGTGCTTTTCATGATGCCTTTAGCAGGCTCTGTCCAGTTCGTGCTGGAGGACATGAGTGTGGCTGCCTGCCTGTATTGGCCAGAAAGGTATGATCACCACGTCCTGAAGATTTTTTTTTCTTTCCCATAAATTGCAGTCAATCTGTTCTTGTTTTTTCTTGCAATGGCTGATGCTGGGGCAAACATTAGTATTTTCAGTCAAGTGCATTGGAAGGTTAAATCATTATTGTTCATATGATTAGGTGATGGAGCAGTGTATATCCAGATTAGACGTTGCCATGTTCAATGCAATTCTGCGTGAATCTGCTCATGAAATTCCAACTGATCCTGTATCGGATCCAATTGTTGATCCAAAAGTTCTGCCAATTCCAGCTGGGGATTTAAGCTTTGGTTCTGGTGCACAACTCAAAAATTCAGTACGCATCATTGTCAGCTTCTTTATGTTAATTTTGACATAGCAAATGTTTTGCTTCTGAACACGAGCAAAAGCAAATAATGATCAAGCTATTTTTTGTAGTTTAAACATCATGTTTGTTATTACCTGATATACAAAGTCACAATCATCTTATATTCCGTGGGGCCACACACCCTATCATTGTATTTTACCACTATCTTTTATAGTTTCCAGTGGCATTCTTCACTTTAACTATGTGTATGATACTTAATTGGAAACAATAAAATGCATGGTCTTCCTTGCCTCTTCTGTTAACCTTGTTGCAAAAAAGAGTCGGACAGTATTTTACTTCTGAACAATGTTCTGAAGCAGACTATAAATTTCTTAAGTTACATTTTTAGTTGAAGGCACTAGCACTTGGTTCATTCTTGCTTCAGCTATTTATCAGACATTCTGAGTCCATATTGTCTTATGATGATGGGCCAAATTGCTGAACTAACCATAAGGGATCATTCACCATTATTGCTTGATTATGATCATTCACTCTATCATCCATATTATGTAACAGCATTAACATTTTGTTTTTGCATTGTGCATCTTCCAAAATACTCCACAGTAGGTCTGGTGTATCAAATGTCCAACGGTATCATACATACTTCTGTACCAATATATCATGTGTCAGTACGACAAGACGTACTAACAACATAGAAAATGATAAAAATAACTCTAAAAATTTTTAAAATAGAAAAAAAAATATATTATAATTTTAAGTTAAAAATAAATATAAATTTAGTAAAAATAATATAAATTAAGGGTTTTGAGGAGTAGCTTTGTGATATGTACCGAATCATCTTTCCGTTGACGTTGAAGTATCTATAAAGAAATAATTTAAATTATTAAATTATTTATTAAATAACTTAAATTTTAAGATTCAAATGAATTAAATAATCGATCGATGACTATACTTGGTTCTATCACTAAAATGAATGATGAGACTCCATGGGTGATTGATTGGGGTCCTTAATCCTATATATTTGTATATCAACTTGATGTTTGTTAGCTTGAATCCTAAAATTGATCTCATGACATAATATACTGATACATCATATGTTATTGATATATCAATGTGGTGATAGTCAGAGTCTAATCATCGTGAACTATATGTTCGAGGTGATTCCTGAGGCAAATATGTTTATGTCATGTATTGGTGTGAAGGTTGGAGAATGTTGGAAGTTCTACTTTTGCTATTGATTTGTTTTGTATTATAAGATCGATCATCATACTGCTACTTGGAAAAGAATGACCAACTATCACCGTACTGCTTTTGGTCATAAGATTCTTCATAATATGATAGCTATGAATATGTCGTGTAGGCTATGTTGCATCTGCTTAAAATTATCCACTGTTTTTTCCCTTTCCCTTCTCAAGTACTTAAGGATATATTTTATTGCTTTCCATGCTCCAAGCTTGGATCTGCTTGATACTTGCTCGTGGCACTCAGAGTATGTACTATATCAGGCCTAGTATATAGCATAGCATACATGATAGACACTATCGCTAAGGCATGCGGTATCACATCCATGTCTACCATTTCTTCATGAGTCTTTAGGGACATACTCCTAGAAAGCGATATCCTATGTCTCATCGGTATAAGACTTCTCTTAGAATTTTTCATGCCAAACCTTTTGACAATGGTGTCTATGTACCTGGACTGGGATAAGCCAAGCATCCTCTTAAATATATCTCTATAGATCCAAATCTCCAATATGTAAGATGCTTCTCCAAGTCCTTCATGGAGAAGTATCTAGATAGCCAAGTCTTTACTGTGGAGAGCATTATCATATTATTCCCAATGATTAGGATATTCACATATAGATAGTGCTCTCACTTACCTTCCTATACACATAAGGCTCATATTCGTTCTTAACGAAGTCATAAGATCTTATCGCTTTATCAAATCTTATGCTCCAACTTCGGGAAGCTTGCTTTAGTCCATAGATAGACCTAAGTAACCTGCACACCTTATATGGACTATCCTTGGACATGAATCTCTCATGTTGTATCATATACACCTCCTCCTTAAGGTTGCTATTGAAGAACACGATTCTCACGTCCATCTACCAGATCTCATAATTATAGTGTGCTGCAATAGCCAAAAAAATTTGGATAGATTTCAACATGGCTACGTGTGAGAAGGTTTCGCCATAGTTAATATCTTGCCTTTAACGATACCCTTTAGCCACTAGTCTTGCTTTATAGGTCTCCACCTTTCCATCTACTCTGATCTTTTTCTTGAAGATCCACTTTTAACTAATGGGTACAATACCCTCGGGTGCATCAACTAGTTTCCAAACCTTGTTGGAGTACATGAAATCCATCTTAGAATTCATGATTTCTTGCTACTTCCCAGAGTCTATACTCGTAATAGCCTCCTCGTAGGTCTGAAGATCAATATCTTCAACATCCTCTCATTTGATATGTCCCACATATCTCTTAAGAGGATGGGGTACTTTGTCGGATCTAGTAATGTCAGAATCTGTATGCTAGGTACCTGAATAGACTCCGATTGTGGAATGATATTTGTGCTAGGTTCTCCAACCTCGCTCAACTTTATCATGCTCCCACTATCTCCGCCAAGAATGAGTTCCTTCTCAAGGAACACTGATCTTTTGGCTACAAAGATCTTTTGGTCCTTAGGATGATATAAATAATATCCACAAGTTTCCTTGGGGTGTCCTACGAATTTGCTTTGCTCCATCCTGTATTCCAATTTGTCGGGGTTGTGTCTTTTAATGCGGGCAAAGCAGCCCCAAATCTTAACAACCTTAATATCGAGTTTCTTTCCTTTTCATATCTCATATAGTGTAGACACTACCGACTTAGTTGGAATTTTGTTCAAAAGGTAAGTTGTGGTGGTCTCTAGACCGTATACCCAGAATGAGATAGGTAGGTCGGCGAAACTCATCATGGACCATACCATGTCTAATAGTGTGTGATTCTTCCTCTCGAACATACCATTGAGCTGAGGTGTATAAGGAGGTGTTCATTAGGATATAATCACATAGTCCTTGAGGAATTGAATGAACTTTGTACTCAAGTACTCACCTTATCGATTTGATCGAAGAGTCTCGATACTCTTTCCAGTCTGGTTCTCCACTTCATTCTTATACTCCCTGAATTTCTTGAAGGCATCGGACTTGTACTTCATCAAGTATACGTGTCCGTACCTAGAGAAATCGTTAATAAAAGTAATGAAGTAAGAGTAACCACTTATAGCATGAGTTGACATGGGACCACATACATCACGATATATGAGTTCCAACAACTTAGTGGCTCTCTCTCTAGTTTCACTAAATGGAGAGTGGGTCAGTTTTCTACGAATGCAATATTTGCAAGTTGTAAATGACTCATAGTCGAATGGTTCTAGGTATCCATTATTTAGTAACTTTTGAATCTTTCCCTTATAAATATGACTTAGCCTACAATGTTATAAGTATACATCATTTACCTCATCTCATTTCCTCTTAGATTTACTTACATTCATGATATATAGAGTAGTGTCTAGTATAAATAAATAATTATACAATTTTCATTTCGTGATGATTTTATCATCTAATAATATTGAACAACCATTGTTCTCAAAAACTAATTTATAGTTATTAACTGTCAAATATGAAATAGAAATATTGTTTTTGATAATAGAAGAAACAAAATAACATACATCTAATACAATAATAGCTCCACCAAGTAGATGTAAAGTGACATTGTTGACAGCAACAACAACAACTCTTGTTCCATTGCTCATCTTAAAGTTAATCTCACCTCTCGCCAATTTCCTAGGCTTTGCCAGAATCTGCAATGAATTACAGATATGATAAGCACTACTAGTATCTAATACCCATGTGTTATCATAAGAGTCTGACAAATGGAGACTGATCATGAATGTACCTAAAGCTTCTCCAAGCTTTTATTTCACCCTGTCTACAAGGTACTATTTGTAGTTCCTCTTCTAGTGCCCATCTTTATCGTAGTAGAAGCACTGGCCTTTGTCTTTCGTCAGATCTTTCATATTAACATTTGCTTTACTTGATCTGCCCTTACCCTTCTTAAGGAACTTTTCTATCTTTTTTTTTTTTTCTGGTCTCACTAGCATAGAGAACTAGCTTCTCCTTAATAGTGTTCTCTACCTCCTTCAATATACTGAGGAGCTCAAGAAGAGTCACCTCGAGCTTATTCATATTAAAATTTATTATGAACTAAGAAAATGAATCTAGTAGGGACTGAAGTATAAGGTCCACACACATGTCATCCTTTAGGGTCATCCCTAGACCTGTGAGTTAACAATTAATAATGGTTAACCATACAAAGGCCTCCTATTCAAGCTAGCTTGAAAAGATATAAAATGAAAGGCCTCGTTTAATGAAAATAAAATGAATGCTGGATCGGCCCAAAATGACACATGTTTCAAGCAAGTTCATGTCATATTTATAATGTCACTTTGTGGAGACCTAGAATTTTGCTCTATTATACATTAATATACATACAGACAGAACATAACATTTAAAATTTAGTTTTCGTCAACAAGTTAAGATGTACCTAAAACAACTATTAAGAGATGATCACGATAAAAAAAAATCACATATGTCCTTGATATAGTGAATTAACTATGCCCGAGAAAAGCACAAGTGAGGATGAGATTTCTCACTACGTGAAGTACATGGATGACTCTACTCTTACTCAGTGTTACATGTTGGGCTCCATAACTCTTGAGTTACAAAGACAATATGAAAAGATGGATACTAGATCCATTCTCCTACATGTTCGTAAACTGTTTGAGGAAAAGGAAAAAACTCAACAATATAATATATCTAAGAGTTTCTTCGGTGCTAGAATGACTAAGGGGATATCGGTTTAGAACTATATCTTAAAGATGATTGAGTGGATATCCAGGTCTTTAAAGTTAATAATAAGACACCATTTGACATATTGTTAGCAACTAAATTTTGAATATTGTAGTTTACAAGTACATGAGCCAGTAGACTAATTATGTCTTTTTGGTTATTCTAGAACCGAGTAACCTATTGAGTTTTCATCGCCCATGTAATATCTTATCTAGTTTTGTATAAAATCTTAATTTTGGGTGAATACATATCTGCAGATAGGAAATTGGTCTAGATGGTTGACAGATCTATTCGGCATGGACGCTGAGGATTCAACTAAAGATGTTGAGGATGTCAATGAGGAAGAGAACTTAAAGGAGGCAAAAGCTGGATCAAAATCTTTTCCTCTGCTTAATGAATTGTGTGATCTTTTAATGCTTCCCAAGGACATGCTACTTGATAGGACCGTCAGAAAAGAGGTTAACTTTTTGAAACATAGGCTTCTTTTCTTTAATTCGTCATCTCCTCGTGTCTCCCATATACTTTGCTGACGTGCAATTGATTTTTTAAATCATTGAAGGTCTGCCCTTCTATTGGTCTGCGCTTGATAACACGGATACTATGTAACTTCACACCTGACGAGTTTTGTCCTGATCCTGTTCCAGGAGTTGTGCTGGAGGAACTAAACACTGAGGTATGTGGTGCATCTCTCTCTCTCTCTCTCTCTCTCTTTCTCTTGTGTTAAACTTTCTGATGTTATATAATTCAGGTGACAATCGTTCAATTCATTTTTCCATATAATGGCAGGACATGCATGCTTCCTCTTGTGGCTTTCTGCTTGTGAGAACAATTATTTGAATACCCTTTTTGGGGTAAAAATAGAGTAAAAAATAATGATATCTCAGTTCTAACTTAAAACATCACCTCCTTTGGTTGATCATTCTCTAGGTAGACCTTTGTGTGATCTCAGTCTCTAGGTCCTGCAACTTGTAAAAAGTTTGCTTTTATGCATGCCATTAGATTTTTCTTTATTTGTCTTGTTTCACAACATCCGTCATAGTCTGCTGTCGAACTCTTTGAGCGTACTAATTGCGTTGGTTTTTTCCCCAACGCAGAGCATTCTGGAGAGGAGGGTGTCGGACAAGGAAGTGATTGGTGGCTTCCTGTGTGCAGCTGCTCCGGTGGTATACTTGCCTCCTTCAGCTGATGATGTGGCGGAGAAGGTGGGCGATGTAGGTGGCAAAGCAGAGCTCGAGAGGAGGGGTTCCATGGTCCAGAGAAAGGGATACACGAGCGATGAGGATCTGGATGTATTAGACGACACTCCGCTTGCGCATATTATGGACAAAATACCGCCACTCGTCTCCCCATCTCCAGTGGGTGGAGGGCACAAGGAAAGTTGGACCTCCAACTCCAGGTACAATCTCCTCCGGGAAGTGTGGTGCGTGTGAATATTGCCTTGTCAACCTCGGGTCTCCGCCACCAAGCCTAGTGAAAGTTCACAAACATCATACCACCGTGCGGATGAGATGTGTCATAGGCTTCATCTTCACCAGGACGTCACATCCATTTGCTGCTTGTATTGCACACATCCATGGCACGGCAAAGAGGACGGAGTTACTGTCTCTCGGTTGAAGACGCAAGCTTCAGTCTTTTCTTTACCCTTGTGTTTTTCCCGTTTAATTCTTTTTTATTTTTGTACTCTGCTTGGTGGTCGGTTTTAGTGTTTAAGCTGAAGTCTTTTTATTGTATAGTGGTTTTTTAATTTTTGTACTCTGCTTCAGTCGGCCTTTCAATCCTTGTTTCAACAAGTAGAGAGCTCTTCTCTGGCAGCCGACTCGTTCCTCTTCACCTTGGCACACTGCGTATCATGTGTACTTGCTCAGCTTCACATTAACCCGCACGAGGTCAGTTGGCACGCTGCCAATACTCTGCTCGAAAGTAGTGCTCGCGGTACGAAGTCCATGCGTACAGTGTGACCACATCGCACAAAGCCGAAGATAGATAGATAGATGATTCGTTGCGTGAGGAGCAACTGTCAGGTGGCTTCATCCATGTCTCCGCCATCATACCTTCAGAATTAATAAGCAAAAAAGGAGGGTGACGGTTTTGTTTTTAACTCTCTCCATTTAAAGATTATGATAGTCACTGTCTCTCTATATAATAAAAAAAATAAAAAAATAAAAAATCCAAGAAGATGATGCTCCCTAATACAACAAATACAGGGGAAACACATCCCGGCAGAACACCAAATTTAAATGTACGTCACCGTGCAATTTTCTTTTCACTGTCTGGAATTAAAAAGACGACAACAAGAAGTACCAAACTTTGGTTTCAATCAACACAAATCACATCATACATGACAATCCAAACTATATCAGTCTCTAGTCATGAGCTTAGGGTATTCTGCCCTGCCACTCTGATTCTAATCGTACATCCACCGATGTCATGGAAGATGAGGTTTCTATATTAAACTCTACGTTAAATTTTATCCCTTTTTAATTATTTTAATATTCATTAATTTTCTTGTTCGTATCCGCATTTTTTTATTATTACACTAACATATTTCCTTTGTGTTTTTTTTTTGCATGAATCTTATTAACGACAGTATAGAAAATCACATCCAAATAATAATATGGGGAACATTTTCCTTTCTTTTATTTCCCCAGTGAACAACCCAAACACTCCTTCCCCTACGCTTTCGCCTCCCGTGTTAGAATTTTCGTTTTATAAATTTTGTAACAATAATAATAATAATAATAATAATAATAATAATAATAATAAAAGAATTCACACGCTTCTTTAAAGGCGGCTTCACACCCTGACGATCTTGGCGGCTCGGACGACGGGATTGGCTCGAGCGATGGCCGCCCGGGCGGCGGCCTTGTAATCGTAGCCGCAGTCGTGGCGGTCGGAGTAGCGGTGCTCCCCGCAGAACAGATCCCCGCAGCGGCACCGGAACCCCGTGAGCCCCACCCGCTTCCGGCAAGACAAGCAGCGGTTCACCTTCCTCGCCGGCGCCGGCGCCGGCGAAGCCAAAGCCGCCGCGGGGTTCCCTTGCTCTTCCGCTCGATCAGCTGGGTCCGGCGGCCGGATCGAGGGGGCGGATCTGCGGGAGCAGGACCGGGGAAGGGAGGAGGACGCAGCGGCGGCGGAGGCCTGGAAGCATGTCTGGCACATGTTGTTAGTGGCGGGGTCGCCAGCGAACCCGCAGTTGTTGATGCAGAGGGCGAGGCTTTCGTGGGCATGCAGCTCCATCTCCTTCTCCTCTCGCTGAGCCATCGGTTCTATCTCCTCGTCGTCTTCTTCTTCTTCTTCTTCTGGACCTCGGTCGGTAGGTTGTAATAACTGGGAATTGGGAGGCCCTGCTAAAGGAACCGGAATTGGGGGATTAGATGATCCGGGATCGACCCCTGGGGTTTTACTTTTATAGAGAGGGGAAAGATATGTAGGTGATGACGCAGGAGAGAGGAAAATGGGTGGCGTGGCGAGGTAACGCGTACCGGATGTGTTCCTGAAGGCAACTCCTTTTCCCAAATTTAGCCCTTTAATTTGCCTCTAATTACCTTGGACCCACGCATTTCATCTCGGAAAATTGTGTCAAGTTAGGGGTTTTTCCGGTGACGCGGGATGCGTGGCCCCTTGGTGTCGACGCGTCCGCTATCCCGGTCTGACCGTGTCCGGATTCCATGTACCGGATTTGAGTTCGATTGCGTTCGCCATCTGCGTCGCGTCGGGCTGGCCTTTAACGCGGCGGACGCTGTCGTGGCGGCGGCGGAGCAGCCCATCAACGTGTCCGATCCCGTGGCCGCGCGTCAACGCAGCTGGCCTCGTTGATTCCGGGCGCACGCTGACCACCCGGTCGCGTGTCCGAAAAAGTCGCCGAAGGGAATCACCTTGGAAATCTGCGTGTGGGGACATACGTATGACTCGATGAACCTGGCGACTCATATCCGTTGGGCTAAGAGTTCAGTTTATAATGGACTTTAATTATTTTTTTAATTTAAATTTAGACCCAACAAAACAGATATAATGATGATAAAAAATAGATAAAAATTTATAACAACAATATGATTAAAAATAATAATAATAAAAAAAAGATAAAGATAATATAGTCTTATTTTCAATCATCTAGATAGTGTTCTTATCTCAGGTTAGATCGGATCTATAATAGATTCTTACTATGATTACTTAGGAAAATTTTGAATATTATGATCATAGTTATTCTTTTGTGATTGTTGCTTAAGACACTTATCTCATAGAACAAAGGAAGGTCAAAGTCCAAGAATAGAAGTAGCTCACGCATGGGTAGAAGTAAGTCAAGGTCAAGAAAAGATATTATTTGCTATAACTATAATGAGAAATGATATTATAAAAACCAAAGTAAGCAACCTAGGAAGAGTAAGAAAAACGGAAAAGAAGTAGAGTCTACAGAGTTAAGAGACAATACCACAACTATAGTGCAGGGTGGTAATTATTTGAATTTATCTTATTTTGATGATATTTTCTCTTATATGTGTCAAGATCTTGAGTGAGTTATTGATATAGGTGCTTCTTATCATGTTACACAATGGAGAGAGTTTTTTGTTACCTATAGGTCTGAAAATTTTAGTATCGTCAAGATGGACTACCATGGCACAGCAAACATCATTAGCATTGGTGATATTCATATAAAGACCAACCTTGACTGCAAGTTAGTGCTTAAAGATGTGAGACATGTGATTAACTTGAGATTGAATTTAGTTTCAGTTGAAAGACTTGATGATGAAGACTATGATAGTAGATTTCACAAAGGGCAATAGAAGCTTAGTAAGAGTTCTCTTGTTATAGCTAGTGAAAAGAAATGTTACACCTTATACAAGTTGCAGGCCAAAGCTTATGGTGAGTAGCTGAATGCTATAAAGAAACACCAGCATGGAGTTGTGGCATAGGCAATTGGGACACATGAGCGAGAAAAGACTACAAGTTCTTTCAAAGAGAGAGGTATTGCCATACCTCAAAGATATATATATAAACCCTCATATTGATTATTTGACTGGTAAACAACATAGAGTTTCATTTGCTAGTCCTGCTTTGTCTAAAAAAATGCATGTCTTATATCGTGTTTATATAAATGTATGTGGTTCTTTTAGGACAAAAACTCATGGTGAATCTATTAATGTTCTTGGCATCAATGGTGCACTTTATTTTGTTACTTTTATAGATGATTTTTTCAGAAAAGTTTGGGCCTATGCTATGAAGACCAAAGATCTTGTTATTAATGTCTTCAAAGAGTTTCATGCTAGAGTTGAAAGGGAGACAGAAAGACAATTGAAATGCATAAGATCAAATAATGTTGGTGAGTATACATGGTTGCTTAATGATTATTATAGGTCACATGATATCAAACATGAGATGACAGTTCCCGGTACACCTCAGCATAATGCAATTATAGAGAGGATGAATCGCACCATCATGGAAAAGATCAAGTATATGCTTTCACAGGCCAAGCTACCCAAAAAGTTTTAGGATGAGGTTTTGAGGACTATAGTTGATGTGATCAACTTGTCACCTTATATAGCCCTAGATGGTAATGTTGCAAAGTATGTATGGTCAGAGAAAGATGTTTTCTATAGGTGTTTGACAGTGTTTGGTTGTTGTGCATTCGCATATATTCCAGAAAATGAGAGGTCTAAACTGGATAGTAAGACAAAAGAATATATTTTTCTTGGCTACTCATATAAATAGTTTGGTTACAAGCTTTGGGATCCAGAAAGGTAGAAGGTATTTAAAAGCAGAGATGTGATCTTATTTGAGGATCAAACATTTGAGGATTTGAAGAAGAATGCATTAGGAACGAGCCAACACTAAGAGGAGGGGAAAGAGGGGGTGGGGGGTGGTGGATTAGTACAGTAGTAAAAACATCGATTTTGTAAAATCTTTCATTTTGATTAAAGCCATTTTGGAAAGATATTAACTTTAAAAGTATACGGAAGGGTGTGCAGCAAAAGTAATGAGGAAGTAAAGCAATTTGTAATAAAGATAAAC
Source organism: Musa balbisiana (assembly GCA_004837865.1). Lineage (NCBI taxonomy): Eukaryota > Viridiplantae > Streptophyta > Magnoliopsida > Zingiberales > Musaceae > Musa > Musa balbisiana. The sequence goes on along the minus strand of CM017196.1, from coordinate 14,841,701 downwards.
AACAAAACAAAAATGTAAACTATTTTATAGTGGTTCGGTCGTCGTGACCTACATCCACTCTACCGATTCCTCTTCCATCGAGGCTGTTGACATCCACTAACGATTTTCTTTCAATGGGCGAAAATCAACTACCCTTACAACTCGATTCTTCTTTTGATAGGTTTAGGAGAGAACCTTTACAACCCTTTTTTACAAAGCTTCCCTCACACTCTTCCTTAGAATGGTCTCTAAATTTTAGGAGGGACTCTACACTTTACAAGGGTTTTCAACTTTAGAAACATAGAGTTTTTTATCATCTTTTCTTCCTACTCCATGCAGGAATAGCTGAAGCATTTATAGACCCCAAATAGCTTCAAAACTTGGAGCTAAAATTTAAATGGTATGGGTAGTACCACCACCTGCACTAGGCGGTACCACCGCCTACAACTTGACACTAGGCAGTACTACCGCCTGACACCCTACCACTGGGTGGTACCATTGCCTAGTCTGGCAGTACCACCGCTTGACAGTCTCTAAGAGACTGTGTCTAGATGGTACCACCGTTTGACACAATCTTGGAGATTGTGCCACGATGATGCCACATATTAGGTCACTATTTGGGCCTTTCACTTAGCCCAACACAACCCAAACTTAGGCCTAGTTAGCCCCTAATTAAGTTGGTCTAATTACATTCTAAACTAACTTAATTGGACTCTAAACTAATTCGATTTAGACATAATTGATTGCAAACAAATCCTATGTTGTCCGACATGTTATTGGTTCATCAGCGTTTCGTCCAATCCTTCGGCATATCGTCCTCTTTTGCGGCCTTTTGCCCAATCGACATGTTGACCTCTGCAACTTCGATCTTCTTGGCGCAATGTCCGCTCTTCTTGGCCCAATGCCCGAACTCATGACATGAAGCCTTCTGCCGATATGTCGATCGATTCTCCGGTCCGACGTCCAATATTTTGACATGGTTACTCCGGCCCAACGTTTGATTCCTCCTGCTTTAATCAATTTGCCTCTCCTTGATCAAAGCTAGTCTTGTGTCATTTAAACGCACATTAAATCATAAACACTTTCAATTGGTTTCATCATCAAAATCTGAGATTTATACTTTGAATACATAATTTCATGCATGATTGTCATCATAACTTCTCCTCCTTTGTCATCAACAAAAAAGAGAAGTGCATTTAGCAAGTTTCAAATCATTGCATTATAAATATAATCTCAAGTTTTATCATCATACAAGCAAGTAAAGTAATTTTCTTTCTTCTCTTTTGAGAAGTGCAATTTTTTCTTCCTTGGCAAAGCGCAAGCTAGCAAAATTTTACATCATTTTAAATGCAAGCTAGTAATAATTTTTAGTTTTGCAAGTTTATAAATTTTGCTTGATGTGAAAGTTAGCATGTTTTGCTTTTTGACATAGACAAGATAGCACTTTTGCTTCTCTTGAGATTGCAAGCTAGCAATTCTTGGTGATGTTCAAGATAGCAAGTTCTACATCATGCAAGCTAGCAAATCTTTAGCTAACAATTTTTCTCCCCCTTTGTCATTGTCAAAAAGAGGAAAATAATAAAAAAATAGTACAATTCATTTCCCTTTATATCAAAATTTTGAATTATGACAAAGATAAAGTGTCATTCTTATTTCAATATGTCAGAGATAAACCTTGAATTCAAATTGAATTTAAGTCAAAGCAATTTTATTCATGATTCACATCATATGCAATACATCATATCGTCATAATAAAATCATAGGTATTGCATGCATCATTCCAAATCATAAATATTTCACATCATGATAGTATCAATTTATCAAATTACATTACATCCTACCAAGCATGATCATAACTTCTCATGAGTATTACAAAATTTCATACCAGCACATGAAAGATATCAAGAAAAACTTGATGATGAGATATACTTCATGAATACAAGGAATTTTATTTAATAAAACTCAAGTCATAAACCTTAAAAGCTCAAGTGACATATTATGGTTAATTTGGATAAATGTTCTCTTTAGTAAATAACAAAAGAGTTGTAGGAGAACAAGTAAATGAACTTGATTCATGCATAATGTCTCAATTAAAAAATAGTTATAATTTTAAAAAATTCATGATTCATCTACAAAATTCTCCTCTTTAGTAAATGACAAGAAAAAGCATATAATATCAAATACAAGATCTTGATTCACAAAAAAAATCTCAAGTATCAAATATCAAGAAATCAAGATCATGAATTGGATTATTTTCCTCTTTAGTAAATGACAAAGAGAAACATAAGAGATCAAATAAGAGATATTGATTCATAAAATATTTCATGTTATAAGTCTCGAGAAATTATGATTTCGATAAAACTCATTTAAATTCATCAAATCATTTTCATAGTCCAAGAGATTCGCAAGATTCACAAAAGCATAATATACATGGATTCATTAATCTTTTATCGAAAAATTAATAAGATAGAGATGGAAAATGTATTCCTTTTTTTATGTGTTCATTTGAAATTGTTTATTTCATACAAGCATATTTTTATCTTTTTATGCCAAATAAAAACATGCATCAACGTTTAGGATCGAAAAATAAATTTTGTCATAAAAACCATCAAAACCAAAAAAGTATAACACATTAAACATAAGGCTTCTTCAAACAAGAGATTTGATTTATCATTTTAATTCCAATGATAATACATTTTCCTTTTTATGTGTTTCATTTTGTGTGATTGATTTTATATAAGTATGCTCAAGTTTTTCATATGAAATCCATCCATTGTGTTTAAAATCGAAAAGCAATACAAAATCATCATGATACAAATAATTGTTTCTTAAATACATACATATGATTAATCTTACTAGGTGTACAAGCATTAGATTAAGGCATAGTTTGCCACCTCACCTTGGTTAAGTAATATGAAATGCATCAAGTAATTTCAAAATAAAACAATGAGGTTTTGTTTACCACGTCATTGAAAGTCGTTAAGATGTAGTTTGCCACCTTGCCTTTGTTGGTTAGTTCTTCATCTTCGAATGAACTCGATTCAGTCCAAGTCACCTTAAGTGCTCTCTTCTTTTTTGACAACTTCTTTTTAAGTTCATTTTTATTCTTTAATTATTATTTAATGAACCTTTTAAATTTTATAGTGATAAGTTCGAGTTCATCATTACTTGAGCTTTCGCTCGAGTGGTCTTTATTTATTCTAAGTGTTAAATTCTTCCTATTCTTTGGAAGGTTATTCTTATATTCGTTTTATTCATCATGTTCATTATGTGCATTGTGCACCATTTCACATGTCATCAATGAACCAAAAAGTTCTTCAAGTGAAAAATTATTGAGATCTTTTGCCTCTTGTATTGTAGTTACTTTCGGATCCCAACTCTTTGGAAGGGATCTTAATATCTTGTTAACAAGTTTAAAATTTAAAAAATATTTATCAAAATCTTTTAAACTATTGACGACATCTATAAAGCGAGTGTACATATCAACAATAGTTTCGCTCGACTTCATTCAAAACAACATGAAATCATACATCAAAATATTAATCTTTGAATCTTTTATTCTACTAGTGCCTTTGTGTATGATTTCAAGAGTGTGCTATATATCAAAAGCCGTTTCGTAAATAGAAACTCGATTAAATTTATTTTTGCTCAAAGCACAAAATAAGTCATTCATAGCCTTGGTATTTTTTTCTCTAACTCATTCCAATCGTTCATTGGAAGAGAAGACTTTTGAAAGCCAAATTCAACTATATTCCATAAATCGAGATTCAACGAAAGCAAGAAAACTCTCATACAAGTTTTTCAATAAGTGTAGTCCGTCCCATTGAACATGGGAGGACGAATGATAGAAAAGCCCTCTTGAAATTCGAAAAGAGTCATTTCTCTTAGGTGTTAAACCAAATAAGAAAGAACGTGATTCTAATACCAACTGTTAGGAATGGTTGGGGGGGGGGGGGGGGGGTGTGAATTAGTGCAACGATAAAAATGTCGATTTCATAAAATCTTTCATTGCGAATTAAACCTATTTCGGAAAGATAATAACTTTGAAAGCATACGAAAGGGTGTGTAGCAAAAGTAATGAGGAAGTAAAGTAGTTTGTAGTAAAGATAAATAGCAAAATAGAAATATAAACCATTTTATAGTGATTCGATCGTTGTGACATACATCCACTCCACCGATTCCTCTTCTGTCAAGACCACCGACATCCACTAATGATACTCCTTCAATGGGCAAAAATCAACTACCCTTACAACTCAATTCTCCTTTTGAAAGGTTCAGGAGAGAACCTTTACAACCTCTTTTTATGAAGCTTTCCTCACACTCTCCCTTAAAATGGTCTCTAAACTTTAGGAGGAGGGACTCTACACTTTACAAGGGTTTTTGTAACATCCCCCATTTTTTAAAATTTTTTTTGAAGATGCTTGTTTGTAAATATGAGGATTAACTAATAATTCTTTTGTATTAAATAATTTTATATTAGAAGTTTATGGCTAGGGACCTAAATGTGAATCTTAGAAAATTAATATGATTTGTCAAAGATTCACATTAAGTTAAAAAAAAATAAAGGACGTGTCACTAGCTAACCAAAGTATGGTGCCACCCATGTTGGATCTATGGATGACACATAAGCCTTTTCATGCATGCTTGACACCTTGCAACCCTTGTAGCCAAACCCAAATAATTAGATGAGAAATTAAAGAAAAAATTTAAGTTTCTACAACTAGCGTGGGTTTGAGAAGAGAAGGAAAAAAGAAGAAGAAGAAGAAGAAGAAGAAGAAGAAGAAGAAACTTTGCTCTGCTTGAGGTTTTACATCAATTTCCCCATATTTGTGAATCAAACTTTTCTAAGAGAACACTCCATCCTATAGTAATCTTAATCTCTGTTTTTATTTTAATTCTACATAATTTGAAAGATTTCAGCTTAGCACCAGACATTTCCTTCGTTTTATTACAAAGCCATAAATCTGTAATTTTTTAGTAATCTAACCTCTATGCATTGTTTTGCACCTAAATTTTAGTACTAAACTCTGATTTAGGTAAATCTTAATCCATTTAAAAGTAGACTCAAAGACCTATATATTGATATCTAAATTGAATGATTTGGAGTTTAAATGCCTACTCAGACTTTCATTTCAAATAACCCTATAGATTATACAAAACATGGATTATAATTTATGACCTTTTGTTGCTAAACTGCTTATAACTTTCTGCTGGGAACTCAGATTCATACATAGTATGATTTTTGGAAACTAGACTCAAATATATTTTTATAATTATCTAATTTAAAATTTTTGGATTACAAATGCAAACCGAAACATTTGTTTTCATCAACCTTGTGGATTCAATAAAATAAAGTTGATATTTTCATACATTTTTCTATGAAATTATTTGTAACTCCTTGTTGTAAACTCTAATTCATACAAAGATTAATTTATCTAAAACTAGATTGATACATCTTTCTAATGTCACCTATTTTGTATAAATTGGAGCATAATTAGTTATCCAAATAATTTATACAATGTACCTCTAAAATTTTGCCAGAATCGAGCTTTGGTCGATTTCGCCTCTTATTGTTTCTTCTCTTAGAAAATTGATTTCAACAAGAACCCTTACTTCAGTTGAGCTTTACATTATTGTCATAAATTCCTATATACTCTTGTCCTTTAATTATTTGCAGACCTAATTTTATTATGTAAAGTTCATATTTGTATCGTAATATTTAGTATAGGCATATGCATTACGTTGTTCCGCATGTGTTTCCTATATATCCCAATTTTATTGTTCACACTATCCTTTTGTACTCTGGTGTTTATGAGATAAATGTGAACCTTTGCTAGAAATGATAAAAGAAGTTATGCTTAGAGCCCGTGATGCTCTACCGACCCCCTATTACTTCACTCAAACGTGGGTGGATGGAGCTCCCAAACGTGGGAGACTTATGTTTGGTGGTCATTTAAAAATGGATGGACCATATTATGTTATGATCCCACTTCACCTTCTACGTGTTTGACATGTTATCCAAATATTTGGTTATTTGTTTCTATGCGTGCTTTGGATAAGAATGAAATGAATGCGACATTATATGTGTCATTTAAGCTTCTTTTTCATATTTGTTCTTTGATATGCTTCAAAATGTTTATACGTCTTTGATATACTTTGAAATATTTCATATGTCATAGATATACTTCTTATATCAATTATATGCTCCAATTAGCCCTTAATCCATTGTTATGAACAAAACGTACTTCGAACGATACGGCATTGTAATTCTGCATTCGTCGAGTGGTTATCTTTGAACTCTTATATCTCTGCCTTATATTTTGAAACGTAATATTATTTGTTTGAAACTATCCTCTTTGCCATGGATATGCTAGTCACTTGCTGAGCTTTATATGCTCACTCCATTGCTATATAATTTTTTTTCAAGATAACTTGTTGCTCGCTAAAATGTTTAAATTGGGCTGAGGTAGTGGAAAGCTAGAAGATTTTGGGACAAATCTTTTATACTTGATAGGTTGATGTTATATAAGTTCCTTTTTGTGTGTAATGAAATATCAATGACAACTTTAGATTAATGTATCTTGTAAATATTTAAAAAATATTTCTTATATCGGGATTTTGAGAATGTTAAGTTTAAATTGTGTAATGATATAAACATATGGTACATGTTGGTTTTGTTATTGTATAGATTCTCATGCTTGGATTTATGATGTGGTTATCGTTTAGTTGAGTTGGCTTTGGATTTTGTGAATTATTACGTGATATGATGGTATGATTATGAACTACACATGTTTTATAAATTGTGGATTATATAGGTGAATTTTGACTTAGAGTGCTTTCTTAGTGGTCTCAAATGTGTGTTTGGATCCTGGATTGTTTGTTGAATTATAATATTATTAATTTTGAGTTAGGTTCACACATCCTGAATGAGGATTAAATTCAAGGGGCGTGACAGAGATAATATCAAAGCATGATTTGAGAAACACTAAGATTTTTGATATGCTAGATGCATAATAAAAAAATTTGGAGGTTTAGTGACCTTTATTCAGAGATTGATAAAAAAAAATTCTCTTTTGTTGTTTTTAGGAAGCGAGAATAACGAGATCATTTGGTTCTCCTATTGTATCTACTGTTGATTAATTGAGTGGAATTATGAGAACTCTGGAGACTATGACATAAGTGATGCAACAATAAGTCCCATAAGGAAGAAATGATAGAACGGGGACATCAAACTAGACTAGGTTGAGAATTAAACAGTTTAAGAAGCTTAGTTCTCCCTTAGTGGTGAGCCTAATCCAATGGTAGTAGAACGATGGATGATACAGATAGAGAAAATATTTGATATCTTAAATTGCCCTGATGATTAGAAGGTTTCTCTTGTCGCCTTTATGTTGGAAGGAGAGGCTGAGCACTGGTGGAGAATAATTAAAAGAATTTCTAAAATAAAACATGAGCCAATCACATGGAAGGTATTTGTAGAAAAGTTCAACGATAAATATTTTCCAGATTGCATTAGAGAACAGAAAGAATTGAAGTTCTTGGATTTTATCCAAGGAAATTTGACGGTTGCAAAGTATGAATCTAAAGTCACTGAGCTCTCCATATTTGCCACTCATATAACTAATGATGAAATTAGAAAAGCAAAAAAATTTGAAAGGGGCCTAAGGCCAGCTATAAGAAGTCGAATATCAATAGTAAAACTCCAAGCTTATGCCGATGTGGACGAAATAGCTTTGGTAATTAAAAGAGACTTAAAGGAAATTTAGAAAATCAAGGACAAGAAAGATAAGGAGAAGTTTATTAGCAAAAATAAGAGAGAATGAATTTGAAATAAGTTATAAGAGGCTCAAGACATCTAGATTTGAGAAAGAAAAGTCACCACAGAAGACTCAATCATGTGTAAAATGTGGGTTAAATCATGAAACAAGTCAATGTTTTTGGGTAACTGGAGCCTATTTTGCTTGCGGGAAGTTGGATCATAAAATAAGATATTGCCCTCTGAAGAAGAAAGAGCCACTACCTCCTAGGCCATTAGCCCATACTAGAGGATATGCTATCACTGAATAAGATTCTAAAGATTCTAAACCAATGGTCGAAAGGTACTATTAATGTTTTTGATAAAATACAAAAAGTTTTGTTTGATCCTAGTTCCAACTTACCTTTAATTTCATAATATTTTGCTTGTTACTTGGGCATTCAACCTAGACCACTAGATTAGATGTTGTTAAGAATGAGTCGGCACTAAGAGGGGGGGGGGGGGGTGAATTAGTATAGTGGTAAAATCATCAATTTCAGAAAACTTTTGTTTCGATTAAACCTGTTTCAGAAATGCTTAACTTTGAAAGCGACGTAAAGAGAAAGTTTGCTATAAAAGTAATTTATTCAAAATAAATGCAAACTAGATTTTATAGTAGTTCGGTCATCGTGACCTACATCCACTCCTGATTCCTCCTCCGTTAAGCCCACCAGCATCCACTATCGGTCTTCCTTCAATAGGCAAAGATCAACCACCTTTTTACAACTCTATTCTCCTTTTGATAGACTTAAGAGAGAACCTTTATAAGTTTCACACCTCTCTTAGAATGAACTCTAAACTTTAAGAGGTGGAGGGGAACACTCAATACTTTTTAGGCTTTTTCAACTCTTTTTCATCATAGATTATTTCCCTCTTTCTTCTTAATTCTTGCTATCCTAAGCAAGAAAGAGTGGTATATTTATAGGCCCCAAATGGATTCAAATTTGGAGCCCAAAATTTAAATCCCTGAGATTTCAAGGTAAGGGCGGTACTACCGCCTGTAGCCTGACACTAGGCAGTACTACCACCCAGTCTAACGATACTACTACCTAGGAGATTGTGTTTAGGTGGTACCATGACCTAGACTAGTGGTACCACCGCTTGACAACCTCGGAGATCGAGTTTTCTAACTCATAGGCGGTTCTACCGCCAATTCTGGCAGTGCCACCTCTTGGCCCAACATTTAGGTTAATGAATGAGCCTCCCAATGAGCTCAAATTACCCCCAATTTAGGTCCAATTGGCCCCTAATTAAGTTGGCATTGTTTCACCCCAATACCGACTCAATTAGACCTAAAACCTACTTCGATCTAGATAATTATTATAAAGCTCATTAAATGTTGTCTGGTCATGTCATTGGTTCGATACTTCGTCTGATTCTTCGACGCATTATCCTCTCTTGCGGCCTATTGTCCAATCGACCAATTGACTTCTATAACTCTGATTTCTTTAGTGTAATTTCTACTCTTCTTGGCTCGATGTCCGAATTCTCAGCCCGAAGTCTTCTGCCGACACGTTGACTTATCATGCAGCTCGACGTCCAATCTTCTGATATGTTCCACTCTAGCCCAACATGATTCTTCCTGCTTTAATTGTCTCTCCCTAATCGAAACTTCCTATGTTACTCAAAATGTAAATCAGATAAACATTATTAATTGGTTTCACTATCAAAATCCGAGATTCAACAATCTTCCCCTTTTTGATGATGACAACCAATTGATGATGGAGTTAACCTAAACTCTTAGAGTTTAAACAAACTCCCCCTATCAATATGCAATATTGATAGAACTCTTGAATTCAAATATCCAAGCAAAAAATCATACATAACATCATCACACTTCTCCCCCTTTGTCATCAACAAAAAGGAGAAGTTCATCATCCAAGCAACAAGTTTTAGAGATATACAAATTTTACAACATACAAGCTAGTAATCACTTTACAACATGCAAGCTAGCAAGTTTTATATCATTTTAGAGCATGCATAATCACCAAATCATCATTAATTTTAAAGATATGCAAGATTATAAATTTTACAAGTTTGTATTTGTGCGTCTTGAGATAGGCAAGATAGCACTTTTGCTACTCTTGAGATTGTAAGCTAGCAATTCTTGGTGATGTTCAAGATAACAAGTTATTCTCCTTGTAATTTGTAAGCTAGTAAATTTTACAACATTTTAAAACATGTAAGCTAACAATTTTGAGATGTTCAAGGAAGCAACTTTTGCTTCTTGAAATATGCAAGTTAGCAATCTTTGCTTCTCTTTTGAGATGAACAAGCTAGCATGTTTTTGCATTTTCTTGACTTGTTCAAGGTAGAAAATTTAGTAAGTTTTACATAATTTTGGAACATACAAGCTAGCAAATTTTATACATAAGAAAGTTCGCAAAGTTTTGCATCTTTCAAGATAAGCAAACCTTTTGCTTCTCTTTATGATATGCAAACTAGCAACTTTTCTCTCCCTTTGTCATTGTAAAAAAGAAGAGCAGAATATAATTTTATAATTTTTTTCCCTTTACAACAATTTTCAAATCATGACAAAGGTAAAATGTCAATATTATTTCAATATATTTGTGTATCATTATAGTTTCAAATTAAAACATGCACATTTCAAAAATCTTATATTTCATCCTTCATGCATGATACCAAAAATAAATTATCACTATAGGCATATCATACATGATATCAAGCATTCATGATACATCATTTTAGCAACAAATCATAGTATTGCATGTATCATTCCAAATCATAAACAATTCAAATTATGATGGTATCAAAATGTTAAATTACATTACATCATACCATGCATGATCATAACTTCTCATTTGTATGCATTACCATAAATTCATGAGTATTTCATGCATAATTTCATATCATCACATGAAGAATATCAAGAGAATTTTAGTGATGAGATATAGTTCGTGAATACAAGGAATTATAAAATTCATATCATAAAAGATAAGATCAACTGAATACCAAAAGACATGATTTATATAGAAAATTTTCTCAAAATGCAAGAATTATATGAAAATTAAAGAGTAAGAAATATTGATTCATAAAATAAAATCTAAAGTTAAGAAATCAAGAGAAGGTTCATGATTTGATTGGAAAAATCTCATTTAGATTCAAATCATCAAAATCATAAGAGATTCAAAATAACATTAATTGATTTATCAATCTCTTGAGATGCTAGCGATTTTCTTTCTTCCTTTTGTTATTATAAACAAGAATGAGGAAGGAAAAAAATACATAACAAAACTAAAGTCATAAATTTTCAAGATGTCAAGTAGCATATCATGGTTTGTTAGGATAAGTCTCCTTTTTTGGTGAATAGCAAAAATAAACAAGGAGAAAATGATCTTAATTTATAGAAAGATTTCAAGTATCAAATATTGAGAAATCAAGATCATGAATTGGATTATTTTCCTCTTTAGTAAATGACAAAGAGAATCATAAGAGATCAAATAAGAGATCTTGATTCATACAAGATTTCTTGTTATAAATCTCGAGAAATTATTATTTCAATAAAACTCAATCAAATTCATTTTCATAGTCCAAGAGATTCACAAAAGCATAATATACATGGATTCATTAATCTTTTATTAAAAAATTAATAAGATAGAGATGAAAAATGTATTCCCTTTTTATGTGTTTTATTTTAAGTTGTTTGTTTCATACAAGCATGTCTCAAATTTTTATGTCAAAAAAAAAAAACAAGCATCAATGTTTAAAACTGAAAAAGAAATTTCATTGCGGTAAAGATCGATAATCATAAATCACAAGAATCATTATGCATAATTCCAAAATATAAACTCATTAAGCATAATCATTATGCATCATTATTTTGGGTATGATACTAAGACATAGTTTCAAGTTTTCAAGGTATAACATGCATAATTTTAAACTATAAACTCATTAAGCATGATATCAAACATCTTAACATTTTCATTAAGACATCAAGCATAGTTTCATTGAACGTAAAGCATAATCAAAATTGGAAATGATCAAGACAAAAAATATAACACATTAAACATAAGGCCTTTTCAATCAAAATCGAAAAGCAATACGGAGATCAACATAATACACATTATTACTTCTTAAATTCATACATAAGATTAATCTTACAAGGTGTACAAGCATTAGATTAATATTTTTATTGTATTTTCATAAAACATGCAATTGTCATGATCAAAAATTTTAAAATAGCTAGAAAAAGAAGCATGATATAATTTTTACATTTTTTATTTTTATTTTTACTAGCTAATTTAAAAACAACTCATGAAAAAATATATATCAAGTAATTTCAAAATAAAGTAAAGGAGTTTTATTTGAGTTGTTTACCTCATTGTCAAAAGCTATTAAGACATAGTTTGCCACTTCATCTTCATTGGTTTGCTCCTCTTCATCTTTGGATGCACTCATTTCATCCCAATTTGTATTCTTTTTAAGTTTGTTTTTATTTTTTGATTTTTTTTAAGAGCTTTCTTGTCAAGAGTGCAAAGTCATCGTCATAGTCCTCATCACTTGAATTTTCTTTCAAGTGATCTTCAATTGTTCTAAGTCCCAAGTCCTTTTTGTTCTTTAGAAGGTTGTTCTTAAGCTCTTCATGAGCGTTACAAGTCATCTTATAGGTCATTAACGACCCGATAAATTCTTCAAGTGAAAAATAGTTTAAATTCTTAGCCTCTTGAATGATCGTTACTTTAGGGTCCCAGCTCTTTGGAAGGGATCTTAATATTTTATTAACGAGTTCAAAATTCGAAAAATATTTGCCAAGTGCTTTTAGACTATTGACGACATCCGTAAAACGGGTGTACATGTCTCTAATAGTCTCACTTGGTTCCATTCGAAATAACTCAAAATCTTGCATCAAAAGATTTATTCTAGACTCTTTTACTCTATTTGTGCTTTCGTGTGTGATTTTAAGGGTGTCCTAAATATCGAAAGTCATTTCGTAAGTAAAAACCCAATTAAATTCATTTTTGTCTAAGGCGCAAAACAAGACATTCATAGCCTTTGCATTTAGAGAAAAAGTCTTCTTCTCCAAATCATTCCAATGGTTCACTGGAAGAGAAGACCTTTGAAAACTAAATTCAAATATATTCTATAAATTGAGATTCAATGAAAGTAAGAAAACTCTCATTCGAGTTTTTCCAATATGTGTAGTCCGTCTCATTCAATATGGGAGGACGAATGAGAAAAAATCCCTCTTGAAAGTCGAAAAAAGCTATTTCTCTTAAGTGTTAAACCAAATGAGAAATAATGAGGCTCTGATACCAACTGTTAGGAACGAGTTGGTACTAAGAGGGGAGGGGTGAATTAGTGTAGCGGTAAAATCATCGATTTCAGAAAACTTTCGTTTCGATTAAACCTGTTTCGAAAATGCTTAACTTTGAAAATGTAGTAAGGAGCAAGTTTGTTATGAAAGTAATTTTCTCAAAATAAATACAAACCAGATTTTATAGTGGTTCGGTCGTCGTGACCTACATCCACTCCCAATTCCTCCTCTATCGAGGCCACCAGCATCCACTATTGGTCTTCCTTCAATAGGCGAAGACTAACCACCTTTTCACAACTCTATTCTTCTTTTGACAGGCTTAGGAGATAACCTTTACAAGTTTCACACCTCTCTTAGAATGAACTCTAAACTCTAAGAGGTGGAGGGGAACACTCAATAATTTTTAAGCTTTTCTAAATCCTTTTCGTTAAGGATTCTTTCCCCCTTTCAACTTAATTCTTGCTATCCTAAGCTGGAAAGAGTAGGATATTTATAGGCCCCAGATGGAGTCAAATTTGGAGCCCAAAATTTAAATCCCCGAGATTTCAGGGTACGGGCGGTACCACCACTTGCATTGGACGGTACCACCGCCTGCAGCCTAACACTGGGTGGTACCATTGCCTAGTCTAGAGATACTACCACCTAGGAGACTATGTCTGGGCAGTACCACCGCCTAACAGCTTCGGAGACCTAGTTTTTCGAGTTTTCCAACTCACAGGTGGTTCTACTGCCAATTCTGGCGGTGCCACCGCCTGGCCCAACATTTGGGTCAATGAATAGGCCTCCTAATAAGGCCAAATTACTCCCAATTTAGGCCCAACTGGCCTTTAATTAAGTTGGTATTGTTTCACCCCAATACCGACTCAATTAGACCTAAAACCTACTTCGATCTAGACAATTATTACAAAGCTTATCAAATGTTGTCCAGTCATGTCATTGGTTCGACGCTTCGTCCGATTCTTCGACGCATTGTCCTCTCTTGCGGCCTATTACCTAATCGACTAGTTGACCTTTGTAACTCAGATTTCCTTGGTGCAATTTTCGCTATTCTTGGCCCGATGCCCGAATTCTAGGCCCGAAGTCTTCTACCGACAAGTCGACCTATCCTCTGACTCAACATCCAATTTTCTGACATGTTCCACTCCACCCTAACATGATTCTTCCTTCTTTAATTGTCTCTCCCTAATTAAAGCTTCTTGTGTTACTCAAAACATAAATCAGATAAATACTATTAATTGGTTTCATCATCAAAATCTGAGATTCAACAGATGTTATATGTAACTATTGTTGTTGGGGATTCTTTGACTACAAACTTGGTTTACCCATCTTGTTTAATTTCTATTGGAGAACACAAACTCCTTGCTGACTTAATTCTCCTAGAGATCTAAGGTTATGATTTTATACTTGGTATGGATTTGGTTATCTTCCTATCATGCTAGTATTGATTATAGACAATTGAATCAAGTGACAAAAAAAAAAGATTGACTAGTACCCCTATTATCATTATTTCAAGTGGTTACGAGAGATTTGTAGTTTACACTAATGCTTCAAAAAAAGGCCTTGGATGTATTTTAATGCAAGAAGGGAAAATGATTGCTTATGCTTTTAGACAACTAAAGAGTTATGAACTAAATTATCTAAATCTGATTTGGAATTGGCAGCAATTGTTTTTGCTCCAAAGATTTGGAGGCATTACTTGTATAGGCGAACATTTAAAATCTTTACTAATCATAAGAGTTTAAAGTATATTTTTTTACTCAAAAAGAGTTAAACATGAGACAATGGAGATAGATAGAAATCCTAAAGGATTATGATTATACTATTCGTTATCACCCGGGGTAAAGCTAATGTTGTCGCTGATGCACTTAGAAAAAAATCTACAAGTTTTATGGCGACTTTGGTTGTGAAGCAATAGAAGTTATTAGAAGAAAATTATGATTTGAATGTTATGAGAAAAGGCAAGACTCAATGATATTAATGGCCTCCATCCAAGTGCAATCTGATCTCATTCAACAAATTAAAGAAGGACAACTACGAGATTGACACTTAATCTACTTAAGGAATGAGGTAGAAAAGGGATTAAAGCTGAATTTTTAAGTTTCAAAGGATGGCCTATTAAGATTTGGGGATAGAATATGTGTTCCAAATGTCCCGAATATCAAAAAACAAATCATGAGGAAAGGTCATAATTCAAAGTATACTATGCATCCTGGTGGCACTAAGATGTATAGAGATCTCCAAAGTCATTATTGGTGGGAAGGCATGAAGAAGGAGATTGCAATATATGTTTCAAAGTGTTTGACTCATCAGCAAATCAAAGCAGAACACTAGAGACCTGGAGGTTTGTTGCAACCTTTAGATATTCCTGAATGGAAATGAAAATGTGTTACCATGGATTTTGTTTTAGGACTACCCCGAACTTCTAGAAAGTTTGGGTTATCATTGATAGGTTAACGAAACCTACACATTTCCTATCGATCAATATGACTTATTCTCTTAATAGGCTTGCAGATTTATATATCAATAAAATAGTAAGACTTTATGGTGTTCCAAAGGAGATCATCTATGACAAAGACTCCAGATTTCTATCTAGATTGTGGAGAAGGTTACAGGAATCTATGGGTACTAAAGTCAAGTTTAGCACTACTTATCACCATCAAACTGATGGTTAATCAGAAAGAACCATTCAAACACTTGAGGATTTGCTTAGAGCCTATGTTATGGATTGGAAAGGTGAATAGGATAAAGATATATCTCTTATTGAGTTTACTTATAATAATAGTTATCATTCAAGTATTCACATGGCTCTTTATGAAGCTTTATATGAGCGAAAGTGCAGAACTCCTATATGTTGGGAAGAAGTTGGTGACAGAAAGTTATTAGCACCAGACAAAGTACAAGAGGCTATTGAGAAAATTCAAGTTATAAGGAAAATGTTAAAGACTGCTCAGAGTCATCAAAAGAGTTATGCTGACAACAGAAGATGAGATATTGAGTTTCAAGTCGAGGATTTTGTATTCCTGAAGGTCTCCCCTTCTAAAGGCGTTGTAAGATTTGGGAAGAAAAGGAAGTTAAGCCCAAAATTCATTTAACCTTTTAAGGTTCTTGAGAGGGTTGGTTATGTCGCTTACAGGATTACCTTGCCACCATCGTTGGGCCATATCCATGATATATTTCATGTTTCAATGATCAGAAAGTATATACTTGATCCTTCTCATATCATTAAGTATGAGCCAATGATGATCAATAAAGACTTGTTTTATGTAAAAAAGCTCACTCAGATTGTTGATAAAAAGGAAATGATCATAAGGAATCGGGTCATCCCTCTAGTTAAAGTGATTTAGAGATATCATTTGGAAATAACTTAGGAGCTTGAGGAAGAAATGAAAAAAGCTTATCCTTATCCTTTCGTCGAAGGAGGTATGATAAATTTAAAGGACTAAATTTTTTTTTTTGAGGAGAGGAGAGTGTAATATCCCCCATTTTTTTAAAAAAAAATTATAGATACTTGTTTGTAAATATGAGGATTAGCTAAATATTCTTTTATATTAAATAATTTTATATTAGAAGTTTATGACTAGGGACCTAAATGTAAATCTTAGAAAATTGATATGATTTGTTAAGATTCATATTAAGTTAAAAAAAAATAGAGTGTGTCACTAGCTAACCTAAGTATGGTGCCACCCATGTTGGTTCTATGAATGACACATAAGCCCTTTCATGCATGCTTGACACCTTGCAACCCTTGTATTAGCTAAACTCAAGTAATTAGATGAGAGATTAAATAAAAAACTTAAGTTTCTATAACCAGTGTGGGTTTGAGAAGAGAAGGGAAGAAGAAGAAGAAGAAGAAGTATTTAGCTAACACCATTTGGGAATCAAACTCAAGTAATTAGATGAGAGATTAAATAAAAAACTTAATTTCCCCACATTTGGGAATCAAACTTTATTAAGACAAGTATTCTAACACCATCCAACAATAATCCTAATCTTTGTTTTCATTTTAATTCTACATAATTTGAAAGATTTCAGCTTAGCACTAGACATTTCTTTCCTTTTGATACAAAGCCATGAATTCATAATTTTTTGATAATCTGACCTCTATATATTGTTTTAGACCTAACTTTTAGCACTAAACTCTAATTTAGGCAAATCCTAATCTATTTAAAAGTAGACTCAAATACCTTTATTTTGATATTTATATTGAATGATTTGGAGTTTAAATGTCTACTCAGACTTCTATTTTAAATAACACTATAGATTATACAAAATAGGGATTGTAATTTCTGACCTTTTGTTACTAAACTGCTTATAACTTTCTGCCGGGAACTCAGATTTATACAAAATATAATTTATTAGAAACTAGACTCAAAAATATTTCTGTGATTACCTGATTTGAAATTTTTGGATTACAAATGCAAACTAAAACATTTGTTTTCATCAACCTTATGGATTTAATAAAACAAAGCTGATGTTTTCAAACCTTTTGCTATGAAATTATTTGCAACTCCCTGTTGTAAACTCTAATTCATACAAAATTTAATTTATCTAAAATTAGATTGATACATCTTTCTAATATAATTGATTTTGTATAAATTGGAGTATAATTGGTTATCCTAATAATTTATAGAATGTACCTCTAAAATTCTGTCAGAATCGAGCTTTAGTCGATTTCGCCTCTTCTTGTTTCTTCTCTTTGAAAATTGATTTCAGCAAGAACCCTTACTTCAATTGAGCTTTACATTATTACCATAAATTCTTGTATACTCTTGTCCTTTAATTATTTATAGACCTGATTTTATTATGTTAAGTTCATGTTTGTATCGTAATGTTTAGTATAGGCATATGCATTACGTTGTTCCGCATGTGTGTTCGATATATCCCAATTTTATTATTCACACTATCCTTTTATACTCTAGTGTTTATGGGATAAATGTAAACCTTTGCCAGAAATGATAAAGGGAGTTATGCTTAGAGCCCGCGATGCTCTGCCGGGCCTCCCTATTACTTCACTCAAACGTGGGTGAATGGAGCTCCCAAACATGGGAGACTTATGTTTGGTGGTTATTCAAAAATGGATTGACCATATTATGTTATAATCCCACTTCACCTTCTATGTGTTTGACATGATATCCAAAGCTTTGATTATGTGTTTCTATGCACGTTTTGGATAAGAATGAAATGAATGCGACATTATATGTGTCATTTGATCTTCTGTTTCATATTTGTTCTTTGATATACTTTAAAATATTTATATGTCTTTGATATACTTTGAAATATTTTATATGTCATAGATATACTTCTTATGCCAATTATATGCTCCAATTAGCCCCTTACTCCATTGTTATGTACAAAACGTGCTTCGAATGATACGACATTATAATTCTACATTCATCGAGTGGCTATCTTTAAACTCTTGTATCTCTACTTTATATTTTGAAATATTATTTATTTGAAACTATCCTCTTCGCCATGGATATGCTAGTCACTTGCTGAGCTTTATATGCTCACTCCGTTGCTATATAATTTTTTTCAAGATAACTTGTTGCTTGCTAAAATGTTTAAATTGGGTTGAGGCAGTAGAAAGCTCGAAGATTTTGGGGCAAATCTTTCGTACTTGATAGGTTGATGTTATATAAGTTCCTTTTTGTATGTAATGAAATATCAATGACAACTCTAAATTGATGTATCTTGTAAATATTTAAAAAATATCTCTCATATCGGGATTTTGGGAATGTTAAGTTTAAATTGTGTAATGATATAAACATGTGGTACATGTTGGTTTTGTGATTGTATAGATTCTCATGCTTATGGATTTATAATGTGGTTATGGTTTAGTTGAGTTGGCTTTAGATTTTGTGAATCATTACGTGATATGATGGTATGATTATAAATTGTACAAGTTTTATAAATTATGGATTATAGAGGACTTGAGTGCTTTCTTAGTAGTCTCAAATGTGTGTTTGGATCCTGGATTGTTTGTTGAATTATAATATTATTAATTTTGAGTTAGGTTCACACCTCCTAAATGAGGATTAAATTCAGGGGGCATAACATTTTTCAACTTTAGAAACACAGAGTTTTTTATCACCTTTTCTTCCTACTCCATGCAAGAATAGCTGGGGTATTTGTAGACCCCAAATAGCTTCAAAACTTGGAGCCAAAATTTAAATCCCCGAGATTTCAAGGTACGAGTGATACCACCACCTATAGCCTAACACTGACACTAGGCGGTACCACCGCCTGACAGTCTCTTAAAGACTATGTTTGGGCGATACCACCGCCGAGACTAGCGACACCACCGCCTGACACAGTCTCGGAGACTGTCCCATGACGATGCCACTTGTTAGGTCACTATTTGAGATTTTCACTTGGCCTAACACAGCCCAAACTTAGGCCCAATTAGCCCCTAATTGAGTTGATCTAATTACATTCTAAACCAACTCAATTAGACTCTAAACTAACTCAATATAGACATAATTGATTATAAGCGAATCCTATATTGTCCAACATGTCATTGGTTCATCGGCACATCATCCTTTTTTGTGGCATTTTGCCTAATCAGCATGTTGACCTCCGCAACTCCAATCTTCTTGGCATAGTGTCTGCTCTTCTTAGCCCGATGCCTGAACTCATGGCACGAAGCTTTCTACCGATACGTCGACCGATCCTCCAGCCCGACGTCCAATCTTTTGACATGGTCACTCCGGCCCAATGTATGATTCCTCCTACTTTAATCGATTTGCCTCTCCTTGATCAAAGCTAGTCTTGCGTCACTTAAATTCACATTAAGTCATAAATACTCTCAATTGATTTCATCATCAAAATCCAATATTCAACAGAAGGCACCAGCCAAGACTTCTACAGAAGGATTAGTAGATTATGACCAAATTATTCCTACAATATATCAGGGTGATAGGGGAGATATGCAGAAAAATGGTGTAGAGCTTGATGTCGATTTACCTGCAGGACATGTTAAGCAATAAGAAGTTGGGGAATAACTACCTGCAAAACCTTAGTTGAAAAGATCTTCTAAATAATGTCAATTTTCCAAAAGATACTCTACAGATGAGTATATGATACTTAGAGTTACTAGGAAGTAGGAATCACACATATGATTTGTTACAACTATCAAAAGAAATGAAGGCCTTGAAGAACAAGTGGGTTTTCAGATTGAAGATGTCACATCCTGAATTTATAAAAAGAATAATAAATTAATATTTTATTATCCATAATTTACATAATAAACTCTCTCGTTTTTTTTCCCTTTATCCTTGAATTCAAATCCTTGTCTTTATAATAGTAAATATTCTATTAACTAAAAAATTTGATGATATTTTCTTAGTAGAGTCATAAGTCTATTCTACCCAAGCTTCAGATTTATTACAATGTAGTAGATTACTCTAAAAATAAATATAAGATAAAAATATATCAACAACTACACATTTTGGTAGGAACCTAAAAAAAATCATAAAAATAATCTTCAATATTTATGTAATATAAATAAATATCAATAATTTAATAAGAAATTTATCATAAAACTTATGCATCAGAAAAATGATAGTAATTTCTTACATAATAAAAAAAATCATACATCAATTGCTAGTCATAGGTGCCCTACAAGCTAATCACATGACTGATGACATGTATAACTTGACATGCAATCTTTTTGCTTATTATTATTATTTGATATTTTATCACTTTATATTACCTGTTGCATAAATATATTATGATTTTCATGGATCTGCGTAATGAGAATCGGATTGTGATGAGATTACGATAATGAGATCGATTTACCATTAAACACATATTCTAAATAATCTCGATCATAGGTTATTCGAGAGGGACATCGAGATAACCGGATAAACTGGTGTGCTGTATATCCATCAATATAATGGATGTAGTTGGTCTCATAGTTACTCGTGTGGGGATACTAGGGATACAGTGCAGGTGTTCATTGGAGAATGAGTTCACTGATTGATCCGCTTACGGAATGTTGGATGGTTGATGATGCCTTATTGTTAGACAGTGATTTCGTTATCTCAGTAGTGTATCTGGTCCTTAGACTTGAGATACTAAGGATGTCATGTATGAGTGCTATACTTTTTGATACCAGACTTATAGGTCTGGAGGTTCCAGATCTAGCACAACCGATCATCGAGAGTGGTAGCCAACCTTACAAAGGCTATTGAGTGTCAATAAAGGACTATCCACTCTTAGTGTTATGAGAGGAATATCCCATGTGTTCTTACTCAAACAAATCCCTAGCCAAGGTTATTTGGATTGAGAGAGAGAGAGAATTCTCCAAGAGAATCTGATTATAGTAAGACTCGTATAGAAACTGTATAGGCCTGATAGCACTATGCCTGGTATACGATCTCTAGGATATTAGATGGATGAGAGACTATAGGTACATGGTAACTAAGGATAGATAGGTCCAAAGGATTGGATTTCCCTATATCGTTTGTAAATTGCGGCATAGTGGCCTAGTATGTCTATAATGGATAAGTCGAGTGGATTATTATAGAGATAATAATTTACTAAGCTAGAAGGAGTTCTGATATGTATGACTCATGACCAGCTCGATATTAGGCCTAGAGGGTCACACACATATGGTAAGCATTGTGACAAGTAGAGGTTCGAATATGAGATATCCGCTAGAGCCCTTATTTAATTAGATATTCAATAAGCTCCTAAATTATTTGATTGTATGGATAAGATCCAATAAGAGCTAATAAGAAATTATTGGATAGAGGCCCACTAATTTAAGAGGCTTGGGTAGTTAGATGGAGATCTAGTACCCAATATGATAGGATCCATTAAGGTTAAGTTGACAAGGGGCCTTTATAAATAGGAGAGAACTAAAAACCCATAAGTCAGAGGTTCTTTTTAGCTGCCTCTTATTCTGCTCTCTCCCTCTCCTCCTCATACTGCAGCCACTATTTGGAGTGTGTGGACGGTAAGAAGGGGCAGCCCCTTCTTGATTCCGTAGTGCGCACAAGGAAGAGTTTTGGGCAGCGATTTGAGGAGCATCTTTATAGTGTCTACCATGTGGATCACCGCTAGAGTGAAGGATAGTTGACCTCTTTTATCTTATCTCATAGATCTATAAGTTTTCAAATATATACAATCTTCCTAGGTAATTCTCTTACATATAGTTTCTCAGTTTCACGAGTTTTTGCCCACCAACTTTTACATGACGATAAAACCTTCTTTTTTAGGGGAATTCTGAGATTTTATTTTTCTGTTCTTCCACTGCACATGTGATGTCACCCAGATTTCTCAACATCAGCCACATGCAACACATACATAATAACTAGATAACAAATACGTACATCATACTTGATGGTGTACTCTCTCAACAGCGGATGGAGAGGCATATTCCACGGGATGGATTCCTCCCAACAGCGAATGGAGTAGTATTTCTCACTTACCCAAGTGGGGACATGTTCCTCTCAACAGCGGATAAAGGAACTGTCTAACCATCATGTTTGATGGTCTGTTAATCCCCGATGGGAATCGCCATGTCTGCCCTCGATAGAGATACATAAATATCCACGATTATTCATTTACACTCATTTATTCACTCATGTATACATCAAGAAATTAATATGATTAAATATTATGAGAGACCATACTTGATATAAATCGCTTAGACTATGTTTATTGGTGGCTCCATATTGTGATAGGCCCTAGCTCCTTTCATAGGTTGCACTTCCAATATGAACTACTAGCTTAGTCACATCTACTACATCATAATAATCCTATCAATATCATAAACTTAAGAAAGTAAAAAACTAATAATCATTTTTAAATGATATTTTGAGATAAAACCTTTAAATTTATCAAATCATAAAGGCATGAAACATTAATTTCTTAATAGTCCTCAATTAACTATAACTCTAATTGGAATAGCTCAATTGACTTAAATCAAACTTAATTTGAGTATGACTTAACAAAATCAACCTTAAATCCTTATAGAATCAATCTGGAATTACCCTAGACTAGTCTAATTTAGATTTGATTGATCTCGATTAGGTCAAGTAGGTTTGAACTAGTCAAATTAATCTAGAATCACCATAAACTGGCTTTAACCAATCAAATATGTCTGATTTAGTCAATTAACGATTTTAAACTAATAAAGAGAGAAGAAATTGGACTATGTTGTATAGTGCTAGCCCAAATCGAACCAACCCACTTGAGTCTTGGATGGGTCATATACGTTGTATATGTCTATTCCAAGTAATAGATTGAGTTGAGGTACAACGGGCTATATAAAGGAGCGATGATATATCTAATGTTAATCGCATAGGTGGGCAAGCTTAACTTTATGGACTAAGCTAAGCAAGCCTTACCATTGAACTAGGCCATACTTGGCTCGCGAGTTAGTCGTACCTAGACACATAAGTTAGGGTCGTATCTGACCATATAGATTGGGTTGTACCTAGCTGCATGAGATAGTCCATGCTTGGCCACATGATTGTATCGTATCTTACTATATAGGTTGGGTCATACATGGCCACATGGACTGAATCGTACGTAGCCATATTAGTTGGTCTATGCTTAGCCACATGACTGGGTTGTACCTTACCATATGGGTTGGGTCATACATGACCACATTGATTGGATCATACCCAGCCACATAATTTGAGTCATGCCTAGCCACATGAGTTGAGTCTCGTACTTTACCATATGGGTTGGCTCCTACCCGGCCACATAGGTTGGGTCATGCCTAGTCACATGAGCTATGTCATATATGGCCACATAGGCTAGGTCGTATATGACCACATGGGCTGAGTCGATTCAGTTTGACAAATCAACTTGACTCAAGTAAGACCCAAATTAGACTCATCTTAAAATTATTAAAGAATGACTCAAATCCATTAATTAAAACTTTAAATTCATGATTTTAAATTTAAAACTAATTACATTATAAAAATTGACACATAATTCTTAAAAACATGGATATATCTAATTAAATAAATTAGAACTATTATGCTAATCCAAAATTAAGAATTTTAATAATTAAATCAATATTAAATTTTACTTAAGCTTAATAGATCATTATAAATCAAATAATTATTCTAACATCAAAAAATAATTATCATTATTTACTAATCAGAAAATTTTGAAATTAAAACATCATTATGCATCATAAAATTATAACAATCTCAACATCAAGATTTCAAAATATAAATCAAAGCTAGTTAAAAAAAGAAAGGATCTTACTTTTCTTCAACTATCCTTTCCTCAATATCATCTCCTCAAGAAGTCATCTCCTCAATCCTCTCATTATTAGGCTTAGTGAGGAATGGGAGAGGAGTAGTTTCCTTTATATAGGAGAAGATGAGATCTCCTCGAAAGATAAATAATAATTTAATTTTTATTTTTAATTTAATTTATTTTACTTTCATACACAAAGAGAGTAATATAATATTCATTTCTTATAGTTCATACACAAAAATAGAATGTAAACTATTTACTTCCTAAATATCAAATTACTCATTAGAAAATAAATTGATTAATAATTTAATTGATTAGTAGAATTCTTAACTTATTCACATAATTAAGGAAACCAAATTTAATCATTTCTTTAACTTAATACACAAACATAAAATTAATAAAATAATAAAATAATATATCATTTATAGTAATTAATTTATGTTAAGGGAGAAATTATCGGTGATTACAAAAGACTCAAGGATATTGTTCTCAAGCAAATCCACATCAAATTTTATACTTACATTTGCAAGAGGAGCTGTGTCATGGCAATCTAGATTACAAATGTGTATTACTCTCTCCACCACAAAGGCATAATATATTACTATTACAGAGGATTACAAAAAATATATGGATGAAAAAATTATTATAAGAATTGGAATTAAAATAGAAAAACTATATGGTGAATTGTAATAGCCAGAGAGAGTGCCATCCATTTATGTAAGAACCCAACTTTTTATTCTAAGTCAAAGTATATAGATGTTAGATACAACTGAATTCAAAATATTTTGAAGAGAAATAATTGTAACTTCAGAAAATTCATACAGATAATAATGGAGCAGACATGTTGACAAAGACCTTACCTAAAGAAAATCAAGAGATGTGCTAACAGTTGGTCGTCATGGTTTCACGTTGAGGAGTCATGAGATAACCTCATGAGTTGAAGAGGGAGGTTGTTGGGCTGACAGCTCATGAGTTCAGCCCATAGCCTACCTCACTTTTTAACCTAAACCTAGACCTAATGAGGGGAGTATGGTGGCTGCGAAAAAGAGGGAAAAAACTATAAGAACAAGGATATAAAACTACAGTAACAATGTGATTCAAAAAAGAGGAGAAAAGGATAAAAAAATAAGATAAGAAAATAGAAAAAGAAAGAAAATAAGGACAATGCAGAGAGATTGTTCTTAATCATCTAGGCAGATTCTTATTGTGATTACTTGGAGAGATTTTGGATATTATGCACATGTAATCCTTGTATCATAATTATTCTCTTGTGATTGTTGCTTAAGTTTTGGGTAAGAGACTTTGAGATTTGTATATTCATTATTCTTATAGTAGATTTTCTTTGGTTTACCCTGTGATTTTTACCTTGGCGTCCTATTTTATTATGATTTCATTTAATTGTGCTGCATGTTACGATCTGTTTGTATTTATTCATATACAAAGTTTATTCTATCTTTTTATCCCATTAATATCATAGATCTCTTGTGCTTCCACCGAGGAGGATGATGGACAAATATGCATCCGCAGAAGGGGAGAATTATAAAAACATTGATTTCTTTGATTCATACTATTTAATTCATATACGCTATATATTCTTCGAACCTAGACTCATCACATTTTTTTTTTATATTGGACTCTGTAATGGTTGCCACTGCGATTTGAGTCTGCCTCAGTTAAATTATTCGTAGTGTTCGTAATATAGGAAGAGAGACGTGAACAAGAACAGGTCACAAGAACTACCTTGCATTGAAGAAACAAGTAGAGCTCCTGAGGTAATAAGGTATTATCAGGTTAACATGATCGTCGACGATTTGTCAGCCATCAGGTTCTTAAGGTTTGGTAATCGGTGGATCGGATTTCCTGTTAGTTGCGACGGATAATAATCTTAATCTCAGGGCTTTTTTTTTTCTAAACCTCCTCTATATATGATGCTTTCTGGCATGAATAGCCCAAAACCTGACAATGAAATCACATTAGGAAAGACCCTAAAACGACAAATCAAGATAAACGCTAAGCAAATCGTTGAATTGTTGGGAATCGGAGTTACAAGGGCTAAGTAATTATGAGTAATGAATTGCGCAAAGCTTTTCTGTGCTATGGTTGGCGGTTGTATTCAAATTGCTCGCATATGCTGACTCCCGTCACACACACACACACACACAGAGAGAGAGAGAGAGAGAGAGAGAGAGAGAGAGAGGTGATCCGGTGCGCGACTCATGCATTTGCAGGCACACCATAACAACTCCAACAAAAGCAATGACGAAAATAAATACGTAGCCAATTATGGTCTTTATTTCTTGTGGTACTTTAACCAATCGCACTAATACGAACACCACGCACCGTATCCTCTTTGACATCAATTAAATTAGAAAGAAACGGCAGTAGGAGAACAACAACGAAAGAATACGGATCGATGTCAACGACAAGAACCATTATACAGCAAACCCTCCCTGAATGAGGCGGCTGCTGCTGCTGCTGCTGCTGCTGCTGCTGCTGCTGCTGCTGCTGCTGCTGCTGCTGCTGCTGCTGCTGCTGCTGCTGCTGCTGCTGCTGCTGCTGCTGCTGCTGCTGCTGCTGCTGCTGCTGCTGCTGCTGCTGCTGCTGCTGCTGCTGCTGCTGCTGCTGCTGCTGCTGCTGCTGCTGCTGCTGCTGCTGCTGCTGCTGCTGCTGCTGCTGCTGCTGCTGCTGCTGCTGCTGCTGCTGCTGCTGCTGCTGCTGCTGCTGCTGCTGCTGCTGCTGCTGCTGCTGCTGCTGCTGCTGCTGCTGCTGCTGCTGCTGCTGCTGCTGCTGCTGCTGCTGCTGCTGCTGCTGCTGCTGCTGCTGCTGCTGCTGCTGCTGCTGCTGCTGCTGCTGCTGCTGCTGCTGCTGCTGCTGCTGCTGCTGCTGCTGCTGCTGCTGCTGCTGCTGCTGCTGCTGCTGCTGCTGCTGCTGCTGCTGCTGCTGCTGCTGCTGCTGCTGCTGCTGCTGCTGCTGCTGCTGCTGCTGCTGCTGCTGCTGCTGCTGCTGCTGCTGCTGCTGCTGCTGCTGCTGCTGCTGCTGCTGCTGCTGCTGCTGCTGCTGCTGCTGCTGCTGCTGCTGCTGCTGCTGCTGCTGCTGCTGCTGCTGCTGCTGCTGCTGCTGCTGCTGCTGCTGCTGCTGCTGCTGCTGCTGCTGCTGCTGCTGCTGCTGCTGCTGCTGCTGCTGCTGCTGCTGCTGCTGCTGCTGCTGCTGCTGCTGCTGCTGCTGCTGCTGCTGCTGCTGCTGCTGCTGCTGCTGCTGCTGCTGCTGCTGCTGCTGCTGCTGCTGCTGCTGCTGCTGCTGCTGCTGCTGCTGCTGCTGCTGCTGCTGCTGCTGCTGCTGCTGCTGCTGCTGCTGCTGCTGCTGCTGCTGCTGCTGCTGCTGCTGCTGCTGCTGCTGCTGCTGCTGCTGCTGCTGCTGCTGCTGCTGCTGCTGCTGCTGCTGCTGCTGCTGCTGCTGCTGCTGCTGCTGCTGCTGCTTCCTTCCTTCTTCTTTCTTCTTGTGAGGCTACTGCAGGTACAAGGCAAAGAAGGAGAGGAGGGAGGCCCCGATCGCCGCCCCCACTGCGGGGTTGATGGCGAAGGAAGCACTGGCGGGGCCAGGGGCAGGGGCCTCAGCGGCCAGGGTGGTGGTGGCCGAGGCGGCAGCGATGAGGACGGCACAGGCGATCTTTCTCATTTCCATTGCTGAACGAGAGAACTCGAGCGGAGACCTCCTCGTTAGCTGTGGAAGAGATGAGAAAGATGGTAGGGCTCGTCTCTCCGATACAGACCCGAGGAAGAAAGGTAGGGGGGGTGGAGGGGTTTTTATAGGACCCTTTGGTGGTCTGACTGATCCCGTGGAAAGCAGTTGAGGATTTGTGGCTGGCCTTTGGGCTTCCGCATTCTGGGTGGTGGAGGTGGCCATGTCGGCGAGAGGATGAAGGGTTACGTGCTTGCATGCGAATGGTCAGTGGAGGTTTTATTGACCACACATCAATGGTTAATGGTAGACAACCAGAAATAGCGAGTCTAATTGGAGATGTGCTGATTGCATGTAGATGGCGTGGCTAATGGCTTTCGCTGTCATGTGAGCCCCATGTCAATGTGGTTTAATTAGGACTGCCCGAACAATTAGTAGCACACTGCAACGATGAATGGCCGGTGGAGGAGAGGAATTATCAAAGCTGTTCATAACAAGCAATGATACATACATTAGCAGAAGAGAGATTCTTTTAAGATTTAAACTCTGTCCAAATTCTTGCGAAGTTGATGAATTCTTCTTCCATCCATGGTTTTGACGTGGTAGACGTACACGTCTTTACAACTGCAAGTTAACATTTAAAACAAACGAAGAGAGAGCGAGAGAGAAGGGTAGGATGGACACGGGAGATGGCCGACTGGTAGGATAAGAAGAAGGAACCATTAGAATCTAACCGTTCTCCAGACCGCAAATGCTTTGAAAACGATTCAAAGCATCCAAGGGCATACCAAATATTTCTATCAAAATTTTCATCATCCAAGAATAATCTTGCATAGAATTCATACCAATATCTCTGATTTTGACTTCATATGAATTATCATTATTAAGTTTCACCCATCTTATCTATGGTCTATCCAAGATCATAGATTCACCTTGCTCATCGTTGTTAGGGTGTCCGATCATATCATGAGTCAAGATTGATGTAGACTCATGTTTAAAGACAAGCTCATCACAACCAATATAGAGCAGTGGTAATAATAGCCTCGAAAAGCAATTGAAAACTTTCCCCCATCTACACATTCTCATTAACCCACTTACCCTCATGACATGTATGAAATAAATTGAAATGCATACCAAGTTTCTATTCTATCATGTTCTATATATTACATGCAAAGGAATAGTAAAAGAAATAATAAGAAATTGACTTAGGTTCTA
Source organism: Musa balbisiana (assembly GCA_004837865.1). Taxonomy (NCBI): domain Eukaryota; kingdom Viridiplantae; phylum Streptophyta; class Magnoliopsida; order Zingiberales; family Musaceae; genus Musa; species Musa balbisiana. The sequence continues at coordinate 14,812,536 of CM017196.1, read as the reverse complement.
GTCAATAAATAGTACATAACTTAGTGTTAGCGAATAAATGTGCCGTGGTTAGTGAATCAACACGACTTGGTCCACGGGGCGATACGGGAGTTTTCTGTCGACTGAGCTGGATACCAAGGTGGTTGCGCCCTTGGGAAGGAGTGCTGGATGGCGTTGGTCGGGATTCGGGCCAACCCATTGCTCTCCCTTGCGTAGTGGAAGGTGTCTCCTAGGTCGAGACGCTCGTCGTTTGCGGATGACCGTTCTGGAGCGGCTTTTACTACCTCCCGGACTTGTGATATCAATTGATATAAATAAATCTATATATATTAATTATAACGATCTAGAGGTACTTGATTTTTATATTTAAAGCTACTCTTTATTTGTTTACCTAGGTGGCATGCATCATAAATTTTATCTTTAATAAATTTAATTCTAGTTATACCTCTTACAAGTTCTTTAGTTGTAATTTATGAAATCAATTTTATTCTTGCATGACCTAATCTCGTATGCTAAAGCCATACATCATTGTTTAAAATTGAAAAATAAGTTTTATCACAAAAATCATCAAGATCAATAGTATACACATTATTACTCTTTAAAGCAATCATAGATTTATTTTTGTATTGTATCTCTATAATGTAAGTATTAAATTCAAATTTAATATTATATCCCTTTATCACATAATTGACTAATGATTAGTAAGTTATATTTTAAAGCATCTACTAATAAAACATCTTCAATTAAGATGTTTGATTTGTTATCTATATTTCCTTTGCTCATAATTTATCTTTTATTGTTGTCTTCGAATGTAATATATCCTTCGTCTTGGTTAATGAGCTTAGAAAAATGTATTAGATCTCTAGTTATATACCTTGAGCATCTACTATCAAGATATCATCTCTTGCTCCTATCTTTCGATTGTAAATATATCTACAAGAAATTGGAGTTTGTTTTAGGTATACATTTAACTTTAGATCTCTTATGATTCGATCTACTTATCTTGACTATTGACATTAAGTCAATTATGGTTCCTTTAGGAACCCAAACTAATTTGTGTGAGCTATATTTTTTAAATATTTAGTTATAAGCATAATGACTATCTCTACCATAAATTTTCATTTAACTTTAGAGGAAACATATAAAGTGGGTCCTTTAATAAATAAAGTTGGCTTTTGTTGAGTGTTACTACTCATAAAGTCGATTCCTTCCTTTCTAATGATCTTTCCTTTATTATCATGGCTAGTGAGCTTTAAAAAATATGTTGGATCTCTAATCATAAGCCATGAGTATTGACAATCAAAATATCATCTTTAGCTCCTAGCTTTTGATTTTAGAGATGTCTACAAGTAAGGTGGGTTTATTCTAGGTACCAATTTAGCTTTGGATCCCTCATAAAAAGATTTATCTATCTTGATTTTTAGCATTAAGTTATTTATGATTCCTTTAAGAATCCAAACCAATTTATGTGAGTCATACATTTTAAATGAACATTCATAAGCATAATAACCACATCTATCATAAAAATTACACTTAATTGTAGGGGTCACATGCAATGTGAGTCCTTTAACAAATGTGGTTGGCTTTTGTTGAGTGTTACTACTCACAAAGTCGATTCCTTTTTTTCTATGAACATAACTCTGTCTAAACAAGAATCATGTTTAAAAATTTGCTACCGATTTTAAATTATTTTATTGTTTATTTTAGTTACAAACTTTCCTTTTTGCATGAATATAATTCTTCACATTGAATACAAAAGTTTAACATGCAATTATCATGCTCATTTTTTAATTTTTCAAATTCACTAGAAAGAGAATTATGATCATTTTTTAGTAATTTATAATTTTTACAAAATAATTTAAATTTATCGTACAAATTACTGATGCATTAAATAATTCATTGTAAGGTAAAGATATTTCAGTTGAGTCATTTACCTCGTCATCGAGAGTCAGTAAGATATAGTTCACCACCTCGCCTTTATTGGTTTGCTCCTTATCTTCATATGTACTCGATTCGACTCAAGTAACCTTGTGTGCTTTTATCTTCTTTGGCAGCTTCTTCTTTTTAAGTTTATTTTTGTTCTTAGTTTTATGTTTTATGATTTTTTTAAATTTTATTTTAGGAGTTCAAGGTCATCATCACTTGAGCTTTCGCTCGAGTGGTCTTCTTTTATTCTAAGCGTCAAATCTTTCATGTTCTTTAGAATATTATTTTTATGTTCGTCATGTGCAATACATGTCATTTCTTAGGTCATTCAAGACCTTATAAGTTCTTCAAGTGAAAAATTATTTAAGTTCTTTGATTCTTGTATTATCGTTACTTTTGAGTCACAAATTTTTAGAAGAGATTTTAGAATCTTATTTACAAGTTCAAGATTAGAAAAATATTTGTCAAAAGCTTTCAAACTATTGACGACATCCATAAAACAGGTGTACATATCAACAATAGTTTCACTTAACTTCATTCAAAATTATGCATTAAAAGATTTATCTAAGATTCTTTTACTTTATTCATGCCTTCATGAATTACTTCTAGTGTGTGTCAAATCTTATATGCAGTTTCACATAAAAAAAATATGATTAAACTTATTTTTATTCGAAGCACAAAATAGAGCATTCATAGCTCTAGCATTCAAAAAAAAAATTTCTTCTCTAAATCATTCCATTCATTGGTTTGAAAAACTTTTGAAAATCACTTTCAATAATATTCCATAAATCGAAATTCATATAAAGTAAGAAAATTTTCATTCGAGTTTTCTATTATACGTAGTCTGTCCCATTGAACATAAGAGAACAAATAAAAAAGTGACCATCTAGATTGCTAGTAAAAATCATTCTCGTGTTAAACCAATAAAGTGACCCTCTATATTAATTTGTCACGAGCAATTACCGTGATGAACATTTACAAAATCTGTTAACTGAACCAACTTGTCATTAGTTACTTTCTATAAGTTCTCCATTTTATCCCTTTTTCATGCAACTTCAACGACAAACAATAACAAAGCAAAAAGTCATAAAGTTTTTTTCATTTCATATAGTGAACTTATAAGTTGAATTCTATGTTTTACTCCATTTTTATCATTCTATTCCTTCCTCTTGATCGTCAGCTTAGCACACGGTAAGATTGCTCCTTATTAGGTAGAATCATGAAAATAGCATCATCCTTTCCAGATCATGTATGTAGTAGGAACCTCCTGTATTTGGATTGTTCTTTTTCTTCCTCTTCCTATCTGGAGAACAATTATTCAGCGCTGATCTTAAAAGTTTTAAGAAGCGGAAGCGACGCCATAATATTTGCCTTAATTTGATAGAAAATTTCCAGGTCTTCTCCATCTTTTCTTGATGATACTGTTTAAAAGTCAGTACACCTATTAACTTGATAGGTTTTCTGTTTTACTTCAGTGCGAACTGGACATGTATACATTGCACAGAACATTATTTTCTATGAAACAAGTAGGAAGTTATGGCTATTTATTTATTTATTACTTTTGGATATAAAAAATTGAATCTATAAAATATGGGCTTTCCGTTGCATGAGTCGTACTTACAAAAAGACTGTGTCTCTTGCTAGGCATTGAACTTTGCCTTTAAGGATTACTTCAAGAGGATGTTTAACTTTAAGAAAGACAAAGATGGATACTGGAAATGGTTTGCAGGCAATCTTGCTTCAGGTGGTGCAGCTGGTGCTTCACAATCCCTGCTTTTCGTGTATTCTCTGGATTATGCCCGTACACGTTTGGCAAATGATGCAAGAGGCAGCAAAAAAGGGAGGTGAAAGTCAATTTAATGGTCTTGTCGATGTGTTTCGGAAGACGTTGCAGTCAGATGGCATTGCTGGACTATGCAGAGGATTCAATATATCATGTGTTGGGATCATTGTGTATCGTGGTCTTTACTTTGGAATGTATGACTCTTTGAAGCCATTATTTTTCACGGGGAAGCCGCAGGTTTGCATTTCCAGCCTTTTGCTTGATCGACACAAGTTTAATTTAAGCGTTTAGGATATTCAACGAAGGCATTGGATACATTTTCAATTGGTGTCTTGACTGGCTGAAAGTTATATTCATCAAATGGCTCAGAACTTCAAATGGCTAAATCCAATTTGATCTTCTTTCATGAGTTAAATTTTTGGTCTTGCATTGAAGCTAAAGTTTGATCCGTGCTGACAACTGGTTCGTTTGCATGCTAAATAAATTGCATGATAGTTTCTTTGCAAGCTTTGCCTTGGGTTGGTTGATCACCAACGGTGCTGGACTTGCATCCTATCCTATTGATACAGTCAGAAGAAGAATGATGATGACGTCCGGGGAAGCCGTCAACTACAGGAGCTCTCTGGATGCTTTCTCCCAGATCTTGAAGAATGAGGGAGCCAAGTCGCTATTCAAGGGTGCAGGTGCTAATATTCTGCGTGCAATCGCCGGTGCAGGGGTACTTGCAGGCTGCAGCTGGTAGTCTTGGGTAACAAGTATGGTTCAGGTGGTGCTTAAACAATGCATATCTATTTTGTTTTCTTGATGAGAAATTTTCAGATTTCGAATAATGTTCTGTAGTGGGAGATCCTCCAGACATAGGTTTTTTTTTAGCCGATTTGTTCTCCAAAACCTCGATTATTGTAAGTGATCCTGCCAAACTATTTCTCTTCAATGGCATTAACCAAGTCTTCGTTCGATGGAACTTGTTTTCACAACAGAAAAAACCCGTGAATGAAGTTTTGGATTCTCTTCCTTCTCACTTGTGCATCAAAAATATTATTTTGATCTATCTGATACTCTCTCTTTTAACGGTATGCGTAGAAGATGGTAGGTTATACATGTACTATCAGCGTTTGTTTGTTGCCTGCTACATTCAAGCATCCGAAATGCCTCATATTGGCATAGCTACCGAGTCATGGTTCCTGGTGACTTAAGCTGCAAATCTTGTACATGGTGTGGAATGGGTAGGGAGCAAACTGAGTCCAAGAAAACATTGTTATTAGCCAGCGGACCACCATGGCCATTGACTCGTATCGTGGCAACAAGCATATCGAATTGGCTGCGTCACTAGGCATTCAGGTCAGCGACAGGAATGGATCTCTCAACCACTGAGATCAAGACTAATGGGTAACAAAAAGTAGAGATAACTAATGTGATTCATAGTTTGGCTCGCATGCTTATCCATCGCAAGGACTGTACTTTCAACCAGCATTCTCCGTCTTCTACCTCATCTTATCCCAAGTGAAGAAGCCACACAAGTTTGCTTGCCGAGGGCAAAAGCAAAAGTGATCGGATGCAGAACGTAGAATCTGACCTTTTAATCATTGTCACTAGAGCGGACCAAACACGTTACTTGTTGTCTGCACCTGCTGCTACTAAACAAACAAAGCTTGCATTGCCAAACCAAGGAACCTACAAAGCAGATAGATGATGGATGAGCATCTGCAGCCACACATATGTTCCAAAAGCTGTTTCACTTTGTGATCATAAAGCCAGCCACAGCTGGATTCATGAACAAGCCTTTTGGCCGAGAAACCTAATCCTTGTCCACTTTACATGCACCCAAATTAGTATGAGCGTTGTTATCTGCATATTGCAGTGCGTGCAACGCTCTAACCTACGAGGAGGAGATCCTGCTCCTGCTTTCTCTTCCTATGGACTAAATCTATCTCTCGTCTCTTCCAAGGTTGCAAATCAAGTTTCAGCAGCTACTCGATCCATCAGGTGGAAGATACCATGACAAGAAATGTGATCTTCAAAAGTGGCCTCGAGCAAAGCCCAGAAAGTCCCAGCAGAGAGTCCCGTCAACTTGTCCAACTCAATTCCCATATTCCATTTCATCCAAAAAGACTCTTCCCACTATGAAGTATGTGGTGTAGACTTTTGTTCGGGAGGAAGTGCATGCCATCATTCCCTTTGAAACGCCACTAGTTGCCATCTTGCTTGGTAAGTGCTTGACCTTACATGCTAATGCCATTTGACTTTCTCATAATTGGGGATGAGGACGGTCCACCTCAACTACAATTCACCCAATATAATATAACGTAGTGGAAAAATGAGATCAAGAAATCACTTCACTTCACCACTTTTCCATCTCACTGTAATGCACTCATTCAGCACTCTTTGTTCCCACTTGGTTCATCTCTACATTCCGACGAAAATATGATCATCTAAACCAATTGTTATGGTAGATTGTTCCCTGTTTCCGTAGGAAATCAGTAACAGGGTGCGGTTTCCTGTCAAGTAGGATTCCAGCGCAAGGAGATCAAACTAACTTTACCGGTGGAAATAAAGAAATGGAATGGCATGGCATCATGTGGATGAAAAGGAAAAGGAAACACAGAACCTAAGAACAGTACCTTTTAAGGGATGAACTGGGTTCGATTTAACGCAAAAAGTAGAACCATTTGGCCTAAGTTGGAACATGATCATATCCAAGGTCTCCATTTAGACTCCCAGGGGAGTCACTTCATCGTGTATGTGCATCCCTATCGTGCTTGCTTTAGCAAATCATTGCACCTCTCGGTAGAGAGGCACCAGCAAAAAGAGGAGAGCAGGCAGTGGCCAACCCCCATCACCTGCTCATTAGAATTCCCCTCGAGAGCAGGGAGAAGTTTGGAGGTGTCGGTAGAAGCAAACCATATTCCATTACCTTTCTGACTTCATACAGCTCCCGGTGGTAGCCATGCTGCAGCTCCTGTCGGCCGTGACGAGGAGGCTGAGATGGCCCAAGAAGCGCAGCGCACGGGTGTTCGACGAGGCGGCTCTGGCGCTCACCCCCGAGGATGCAGCGGCCGCGCGCCGCCCGTGGGGAGCTCTCGCGACGCTGCTGGCGATCGCTCGTGCGCCGCTGGCGGTAGCGACTTGCTTTGCATGCCAGGCTGAGGACATAGAAGCAGGGGGCCGCCTCCATGCAGCGGAGGTAGGTGATTTGATGGTCGGGGAGGCCATGCGCTTTGCCATCTATCTGTAGGCGTTCGGCTTTGATCTTTTGTCTATATATAAGAATGATATGATGTACTTTGGAATACCGAGGAAGAAAAATAGAGAGGATTTCAAATGGTTTTCTTGGTTTCATTGTGGTGTTTACTTGAGACTTGGTGACCTTGTTTTGCGTGATTACTCGAGGCTTTCACAACATGATTTATACTTGACACCAAAGAATCAAGAAGATTTCTGATATGCTACTTTAATTTCTGGGTGCTTCAAGGTTGTCAAAGAAGGGAAAGTGAATGAAGTATTTGATCAACTATTGACATAGACTACCATGATTGTTTTGGGAACTCCTGCAACCACAAAGATGCTCTTAGAAATCAGGCTTCGTAGGATTTATTCCTCTGTTTCAGTCTTAACATATCCTCAAGAAACTGCATAACATGATTCAGGCCACAGTTCACCTTGTTTAGAAAATGCAAACTTGCGGCAATCATCTCATTAAGTCTGTCTCGAATCAGGGAAATATAGTATTACCGTTTGCTTGAAAATTAATCCGATGGCAATTTTATGTTGCCTTCTCTTTATGAATTTGAAGATAGAAATGATCAACAGCTTTTTTTTGTTTTCTTTTTAATGTGGGACAGGGAATGATCAATGTGTCAAAACTTGTCTTGATCCTTCGTGGTATGAGGTGATAGCGGTGGACAATCTGATGACACTTGAGATGCATGGCCTTTGCCGGTCCTACATAGCATTTCTCCGAGATAAGTTTGCGATAGGATAGTTAGTGGGAGGCCAAAGTAATCCCAGTCCATGATAGGTTTGACAATTACTGGTTGCTGAAAGTGACTAAAGAGAGAGATCGAATCGTTTTAAAAGCTCCGGAGAATATTTTTCTACTTTATAGAAAGCAAAAGGTAGAAAAAAAAGGTGGGTTAAGAATGTTGCACTTCGATGGAGGAAGAGCAACGACTCATTCTTGAAGTCTTTGCCACCATGTAGATTTAGGAGCAGAAGCAGATTTGGAAAATCTACTTAAGCAAATTTAATCTCTAGTAGTAATTAATAAGCCAATATTTGGATTCGGGGGTTCAGTCCGGTCTTAAGCTTGGAACTTTCAATTTAGTTTTCGAGCTGGAGACTGATGTAGCTGAGAACTTGAGGTGGTCTTTCTTGCATAGCAAGACTGTGTTCACCAGCGCGGGGCAAATATACGATGCATGAGCATTAAGATGAATGACAAACTTTTGGAGACATGTTCAAGATTCATTGTTAAAGTGGAGGGTCATCCAAAAAAGTAAAGGACCGCACATCGTTACCATATGCTTGACCTCCATTGTGGACTAGAAGCATATGCTTGTCCTTGTAGCCATTGGATGCACATATTAGTTGTTAAAGAAGTGGTCACTCTCATGGTTGGGTACCCAAGGGGGGATTCCATGTACGCGTAGATGAAGTTTCTGAGACACAAATGCCATCACAAACTCTCCTGCATGTCATCCTCCATATTAGCTAGGCATCAATGATCAGCCTTGGGTTCAGTAGATCGATCACACAAGTGATATGTGTTCTTAGGGGAGCAGCGCTAATTAGCCAGAAATATCTATGTACTCATGTAAATTTGCTGAAAATTGCATGATGGCGTTATTATAGGGAACTTTGACTTGAAATTGACTAGAGGAATTTTGACTTAAATCTGCTCTAAGAAGTTGTCATACATAGATAGTATGTGCAGATTGTCATACGGTGGCACATCAATTAGAAAAAATGCTTCAGCAGACGTTCCAAGTCGAATGGTTGCAGTTCCCTCAGATTATTGGCAAATTTGTCCTATTATTCAAAGAGAAATCATAAATGAACTATCCAAAAGTTCATCTGTTGAAATGCAGAACAGAGCCCATGTTGCAGAGTGCGGATTATGCCGGCTTTGGAGGTAGTACTCGAAGGGAAGTAAGTAGCATGGTAGCGTCCATGAATTTGCTGGCCATATGGACACCTTTCTTTCCTATAGAAGAGGAGAAAAGGCACAGAAATAAATCAAGAATTGATAACATCTGTAATTTGTTAATCAGTTTCTGGAGAAGAAGATGAAGAAAGAAAAATCATCAAGTTGGAAAAGAGATGATGATCAGGAGAAAACAACCACTCATTTCCGAGCATGATTGATGATGCAAGTCTAGGAACTCGAATAACCTAGAGAAACTTTATCCCGCCTGTCGGGTCTTGATCAGATCCAGATCGTAATTGGACTTGATGGGATTGATTTTATTTAATAATTATAATATAATATATTATTTATTATTTATTCACTCAGTGGTTTAAATCATTTAATCATTATTGTACAAATTTTATGAATTACTTGACTAGATCTACGTCATACTTTAACTTGATCCGACTGATTTTATTTTATAATATAGTAATTAATCATGATTAGTTGGTATTTATTATGGTACAAATTTTATGAATGGCTAGTTTAGTATAATTTACTTGATACCAATTAATTAGTTGATACCAGACAAAATCTGAATTGTTAAAAATATATATTTTTTGACTTATTTACCCCTAAGAGTTTGCAAAAGTTATATCGACGGGCAAGACCCACTTTGGGAAGAGGATGATTATAGTTTTCCATGTTGGGATTCCTTTGGTTATTGGTCTCCGGAGGAAAAATCCGAGCCACCGCCGCTTGTGTCCATCATCTTCTGCCGATAGAGATATCTCTCCGGTGGGCGCCTCTTCCACTCGTAGAAGCAGCAAATCATCTTTTGTCGTCTGTCTATCGCAGCCCTCCCGAAGGGACTCTTAGCCTGCTGCCACCATCTATGAAGTTTGGTTTGGATCCAACCCATTCAAACAAATTTCGTTGATTTGATACCTATATGAGTAGTGAAGCACAAGAGGAATGACAAGCACCGATTCTGACCCGAGAAGGTTATTGGGATTAGGTAATTGGTGCCCTGCATTGGAGTTGGAAGACTAAAGGTAGGGGTTGATGACACTATTTCTTTGGTTTCTCCTCCTAACATATTTTATTGGTAGGCATGGGAGGTGCAAGGTTCTGATTTTTTATTGCCTTCTGCTCTCTTACTCTCTTGTGCTTTTGGAATGCTTGCAAAGATTGCTGCGCGCTATTCACCGCAAGATGACACTTCACTTTTTGCTGCAAAGAGTGTATTTAAGATTTGTTATCCCATCTAGATTTCTCCTTATGATGCGGGTGTTAAAAATCATCTTGAATTCACCCTGTTTCCAACCTTTTCTTATGCCTTGATAAAGGGATGCAAGGTATTTGTTGCAATGGCTGAGAAGGGTTGCCACCGACTTAAGAGTCCTGTTGTTGGGGGATTGCAAAATCACCACAAGACACATTTCGAAGACACATCATAATTGGAGTTGGAAATCAAATGGGAAGATAAAAGGGCAATACTTCATGCTGAATGACAGTCATCAGCTCGATTAAGTTGTGGAGTTGCCAGAGAAGTGCTTGATGGCCCTTTTATAACTTGATACAGCAGCAACTAACAAGTCTCAGATTTATCGTCGCAGTCATTGATGATGTGACTGTCTTTGGCCCATCTGTTACGTTGCTTTAATTTTCATGCCATCGTGATCACCCACATATAAGGGTTTCACGGACTAATTCAACGCAATATTTAAAATAATTATTTTTTATTTTTAAATAATAAAAATCTGGGTAAGTATTTATTTCTATTGCTGGATATTATTAAGTGTTATAGGCTTTGTTTTAAATATGACTTTCGTTCTTTATATATCTTATGATGTGTTAGTATGATTGTTTTAATCATGATTTTTTTATTATAAATTAATGTAAGTGATTATTGCAAGTGGTAAAAAGTAGATGAGTGCAAATGTTATATATATTTATGTATTTTTAAATTATTTTTTATTAATTTTATTATAAAAGTTTATATTGTTAGAATCATAATGATACTAAGGAGGGTTGAATTAGTATAATAATAATTTTAATTAATTTTAAAATTTGATCGAAAAATCAACATATTCTTAAAATCGAGACCAAGTTAATTTACGAGAAAATAAAACTAAGTCACCATTACAGAAAAATAAATCAATGTATAGTTATTCGTTCTTTTCGATCTATGTTCACTTTTGATTTTTCTTTTCTCGAAGTTATTTGTTTTTACTATCGATTTTTTTCAACAAACGAAAATTAATTATTCTTATTATAATTTTTTCCTTTTTAAAGCTTGGAGATAATATTTACACTCTCTTTTCATAAAAGATTTCTGATCTCCTATAACTTAGAATTTCAATCGAGTTTTAGAGATGGAGAATCAAATTATGCTCAAAATGAAAGCTTATAATACTTCACTAGTTTGGAATATATGTTCCAATAACAAAACTTAAGTATGATATTTATAAGCTCCAAATTCAAGAATAGAATTAAAATTTTAAATTTTTAAAATTTTGAGGTATGAGTAGTATTGTCGATACTTTTGACACAAGTTATAATTCTAGACTTTGATGATATCATCATCATAATTTTTTAATTTTAAGTGATACTATTATCGTCCTAAGTTGTACCATTGTTTTAAAAGATTAACAAAGCATAAATAGTGCTTGTTGGCGGGTTCAAGCGATACTATCGCTTGGGTCTATTGGTACCATCACCCAAATTGTTTAGGTCATTGATTTGATCTTCTAACATGCTTAATTTAGCTCTACTTTAAGCCCGATGATTTTATTAATAAGTTAGCTTTGTTTTAGCTCAATACTAACTTAAATTGGCTTGAAATTATCTTGATTAAAATATTGATAAATTAACCACTCATGTGACATATCCTTAAAGCCTTTGGCATATTATCCACTCTTCTAGCATGTCATCCGATCTTTCAACACTTTATTTGAACTTTCAATATATCACCCTTTCCTTTGACATATTTCACATTCCACCAGCATGTCGATTTTTTCATGACATCTAATCTTCTGATGTAATATATGATCCTTCTAGCATGATACCTAAACCTATAGCATTTAATCTAATCTCTAACACGTCGACCAATCTTCTAGCTCGACATTCAATTTTCGACACGATAAGTTTCTCATACAACATCTAACTCTCTTACTTAAAAGTTAACCCCTCGATGATCTGATTCTATGATCGAAGTATTTTCTGTATTATTTATCTTTAAAGTATATGTCTAATAAACTCATCAATTAATTTCATCATTAAAATTCAAGATTAAAAAACCTCCACTTTTTTTATGATGATAACCAATTGATGGGGTCTTAACAAGTCTCCCATTGTCTATATGTCATAAAAATTATGAAGAATTTGAACTCAAAAATAAAAAAGTATATATCTTTTCAATACTTATCCTGAATTTAAATTGAAGCAAATTCAATCTTTTTGATATTATCATTTTAAACCTAATTATTCAATGAAGGTTTAAATTTCTAGTTATATTTGTGATCATTTTAAATTTTAAATTGCAACCATTATCACCATATAATTTCAATCAAAAGATAAATGTAAATTAACTATTTGCATAAATTAAATATGAGTTATATAACCGAAAAGAAAAAGAAAAAAATGACAATATAATTCTACTTATTCATGTATGAGTCACCACTTTTCCCCCTTTGTCATCAACAAAGATAAACAAAAGTTAAACAATAGTCGTTATTTCTCCCTCTTTGTCAACGACAAAAAGCATAAATTACTATTTCTCCCCTTTAGTCATCGGCAAAAATAAAGAAGTAGATCAATGATCTAATTATGTGAAAATAAAAATTACTTTGATATCATGGTACATGAAAGATATTAATATTACATCATTAAAGATAAGTTCAAGTTATAGATACTAAGAAGTCAAGAGAAAAATCTAGTATAGGTCATAATTCATTCAGAAAAATCTCTCTTAGATATTAGTAAAAAGAAAGAACCATAGAAGAAGTAGTAGTAAAAGGGTATTTAATTATGCATTTGAAAGATTCAATATTCCTACTTCTTTTCTAATAAAGTTAATTTAAATCCTACTTAGAGGTTTAGTAAAAATATCTATAAGTTGATATTTTATGTCTATGAAATCCAAAATTATATCATGGTTACTAACATAATTCCTAATGAAATGATATCTAATATCAATATGCTTGGTACAAAAATATTGAATAGAATATTTTGATTAGCAAATTTCACTAATATTGTCACACTTTATATAGATATTTTTAAAGCAAAATTCATAATCTTTTAAAGTAATTTTCATCCAAATTATCTTTGCACAAAATGCACCTGCCATAACATGTTCAACTTTAGATGTAGATAGTGCAATAGAGATTTACTTCTCAAATAACCAATAAATAAGTACATGAACTAGGAACTAATAAGTTTCAGAGATACTTTTTCTATCTATTCTATATCCTACAAAGTTAGCATTAATATAAGCAATCAAATCAAAATTTTTAGATCTACAATATCATAATCCCAATATTCCTTTTAAGTATCTAAATTTTTTTTTACTAATTTATAATAAGATTATTTAAAATTAGATTAAAATCTTATACAAAGTCCAACACTAGACACTAATTAGCACTAGTTACAGGTATCGTAAATTACTTATTATATATCTATAAGTCTTTTAATCAAAGCATTCTCATTCATTATTCATATCTAATTTAGTAGAGATGTTCATTAGTATGTTAATAACTTTATCATTTTTTATATAAAATTATTTTAATAAATCAAGAATATACTTGGTTTGACTAATTAAAATCTCATTATTTATTTGTTTAATTCGTAGTCCTAAGGAAAATATCAATTTACCTATGAAGCTTATTTCAAATTCTCAGCTCATACTCTTAGCAATTGATTCATATAAAAATTCATTAGTAGAACAAAAAATAATATTATCAATATAAATTTGAATAATAAAAAAATTATTATTGAAATATTCAATAAATAATGTGATATCGATGTTGGCCTTTGAAAAGTTATTTTGTATAAAAAAGAAGTTAAGCCTTTTATATCAAGTGATAGGGGCTTGTTTTACCCTATATAGAACCTTGAATAATTTATATATGATTTGAAAAAGATCATTTTTAAATTTAGAAGGTTGTTCAATATAAATTTTTTTGGAGATAAAACCACTAGGAAAAATATTTTTAATATCTAATTTGAAATAATTTAAAATTTTTAAAACATGTAGAGGCAAAAAGTATCCTTATGCCTTCAAGTGTAGTTACAGGAATAAATGTTTCTTTATAGTCTATGTCTTCTTCTTAGTTGAAACATTTGACTATTAACATAGTCTTGTTTTGAACCACGACATTTGTTTATCTTATGTATTCCTAAAGACCCATTTAGTATTAATTACAAGATGATCACTATATCTAAGAATAAGTATTTAAACTTTATTTCATTTAAATTTATTTAGCTTTTCATGCATTATTGAGATTCCTGAGTCATATTTGAAAGTATTATCAATGCACTTAGGTTTAATTTGAGATAAAAAAAAATAGTATTTATATAAATATTTTTTAAAAAAAGAATGTGGTTGAACACCTTTTATATGTGCATCTATACTTTCATTTTTTAGGTAAGATTTCTTTAGAAGTATATGTATCTAAATTGCTTTGAAAAGTAGATACTTCATTTAAATTTAATTTATCAAATTTAAAATTATTATCAAAATTAATTTTCTTAGCTTGAAGAGATTCATCGAAGACAACATGAATATATTCTCAATAACTAAAGATATTTTATTAAAAACTTAATAAGTTTTAGAGGTAGAGGAATACCTAAGAAAAATACCTTTCATCATATTTTATATTAAATTTAAAGATATTCTTGTCATTTAAAATAAAATATTTATAATCAAAAGTTTTTAAATATAAAATATTGGGTCTTTTGTGGTTCTACAATTTATGAAGAGTTTTAGATAGATGAGATCTTATAAGAACCTTGTTCATGTCGCATTGACTTCGATCCAAAATTATTTAGGTAAGTTATGTTCATTAATTAATGTCCTTGTAAGCTCATATATTTTTTTTAACAATTCTATTTTCTTACAAATTTCTTAGAGTGGAGAAATTATAATTAAACTCATTTGAATCATAAAATTCTTGAAAATCATGATTTTTAAATCACTTCTACATATAGTGGAAATTATAAAATCTCCTTCATTTTGAACTTATTTATAAAGCTTGATAATATATTTAAAATAATTATTTTTTATGTGTTATGGAGTATGTCTAATTATATCTATTATAATTAATAACAACTACAAAAGTATATTTACTATCTAATAGATTTGTGATATCAATAGGTTTAAATAAATCCATATGAATTAGTTTTAATGGCTTAAAGATACTTAGTTTTTGGATTTGAAATTACTCTTTGTATATTTTTCTAATTAGCATGCATCACAAATTTTATCTTTAACAAATTTGATTTTAGGCATTCCTTTTATCAGTTCTTTAGTTTCAATTTTAGAAATCAATTTCATGATAACATGTCGTAGTCTCCTATACTAAAGTCATGCATCATTATTCAAAGCCAAAAAATAGGTTGTATCATGAAAATCATTAAGATCAATAGTATAAACACTATCATTTCCTAAGGCTATCAAGGATTCATTCTTATTTGATATATTTATGATGCAAGCATAAGATTCAAATTGAACTTTATATCTCTTATCATAATATTGACTAATATGTATTAAGTTATATTTTAAACCATCTATTAAAATCATATTTTCAATCAAGATATTTGATTTATTACTCATATTTTTATTATCATTTTTTGTTGTTGTTATCTTCGAATGTAACATATCTTCCATCTCGACTAGTGAGCTTTGAAATGTTTAGAGAATATCTGATCATGTGCCTTGAGTATCCACTATCAAGATAGCATCGTTTACTCATTCATCTTATTTGAAGATATACCTACAAGAAAAAAAGATTTATTTTAAATACCCAATTAACTTTAGGTCTTTCATGGTTATATATATCCTTCTTGCCTTTTAACTTTAAATCGTTTATGATTCCTTTAAGAATCCAAACTAATTTAAGATGACTATATTTCTTAAGAGAGGTATAGTGACTAAATTTTTTATAAAGATTGCATTTAACTTTAGGAGAAGTCTATAATATAGGTTCTTTTACAAATTTGGTTTACTTTTCATGTGTGCTACTACTTATGAAATCAATAAATTTTTTCTAAATACATAACTTTATTTAGCAAGAATTATATTTAAGTGATTTTTTTAAAAATTTTAATTTTTCTAATATTTATCGTAGAAACTTGTTTTCTTTTTAAGAGGTTATATTATATCATTACTATCAATTGATTCTTTTAAGTGATGTTTTAGTCTTTTATTCATGATAATTAATTTTTTTATATTTTTAAAGTATGTGATTTCTAAAATAACTTCTTTTTAAATGCAAGATTAGATTATTTTAAATCTTTACATTTAGTACAAGTAGTATAAGATGTTGATGTATATTTGTCATGTATAATTTTTAATATATCAAATTCATTAGTAAGTAATGCATGATCCCTCTTTAGTGAATTATATTTTTTACCAATCTTTTTGAGTTCATTATATAAATTATGAAATGCTTTAAGTAATTCTTCATACGACAAGAAAATTTCAAGAGAGTCAAATACCTTATCATTGTAAGCCATCAAGGCATAATTTGCCAATTCTTCTTTGTTGTTTTGTTCTTCCATTTTCGACTTACTTGATTTATCCTGTGTTTTCTTCTTCTTTTACATTGATGACTTATTCTTCAATTATAGTCATTCATCTTTGAAGTATTCTATTTTTTTTCATTCATAGTATATGACTATATCTCTATTTGACTCTCTTTTACCCTTTGCTCCTTTTCTTATTAGATTTATCTTTTTTTTTCTTATGAACTTTTTGAATATTTTTATAAGAAGTGTCATGTCTTTATCTTCATCACTTTTGCTTGAGTAATTTTCTTTGAATTTGAGAGTAATATCATTATTTTTCTTTAGAAGGTTTTTCACTTCTTGCTTTTGCCTATCATTTTATAAGCTATTAAAGATCTTATGAGTTTTTCAAAAGAAAGGTTGTTCAAGTCTTAACTTCTTAAACCGTCATTACCTTTGAATCCTAGTTTTTTTGAAAGACTTTAAAATTTTGTTCAATAAATCAACATTAGTATAATTTTTACTAAGACCTTTTAATCCATTAATAATATTTATAAAATGGGTATATATATCATAAATTGATTTGTTTGACTTCATATTAAATAATTCATAATTATAAACTAAAAAATTAATCATTATTTCTTGTATGACCTATATGAGTACTCCACTCTTTGATACTAGACTTATAGGCCTGGAAGTTCCAAATCTAACACAATTGGTTATCAAGAGTAGTAGCCAACCTTATAAGGGCTATTGAGTGTCGATAGAGGATCATCTACTCTCGTTGTCATAAGAGGAATATTACATGTGTTATTGCTCAGATAAATCCCTAACCATGGTCATTTGGATTGAGAGAGAAAGAGTTCTTCGAGAGAATTCGATTAGAGCGAGACTTGAGTAGAAACCATATAGGCTTGACAACACCATGCCCGATATATGGCCTCTAGGGTATTAGATGAATGAGAGACTATAAATACACAGTAACTAAGGATAGACAGGTCCAATGAATTGAATTCCCTTGTATCGTATGGGAACTACGGTATCCTAGTGTGTCCGTAGTTGATGGGTTGAGTGAATTATTATAGAGATAATAATTCACTAAGTTAGAAAGAGTTCTGATAGGTATGACTCTTGGCGAGCTCGATATTAGATCTAAAGGGTCACACACATATGGTAGGTATTGCAACGAGTAGAGGTTCAGATACGAGATATCTGTTAGAACCCTATCTTATTGGATATCTAATAAGCTGCTGAATTATTAGATCCTATATATGAGATCTAATAAGAGCCAATAAGAGATTATTGGGCAGAGAGACACTAATCTAAGAGTCTTGGGTAGTTGGATGGAAATCCAATACCTAATAGACAGGATCCATTATGGTTAAGTTGATAGGGAGCCTCTATAAATATGAGGGAACCAAAGGACCATGGGCTATGTTCTTTTTTATTGCCATCTCCTATTGTACTCTCTCCCTCTCCTTCTCATACTACAGCCCATATTTGGGGTGTGTGGACAGCAAGAAGGGGCAGCCCCTTCTTGATTGCGTGGTGCACGCGAGAAAGAGTTTTGGGCAGCAATTTGAGGAGCGTCTTCGCAGCACCTGTCATGTGGATCATCGCTAAAGAGGATGATAGTTGACCTCCTTCATCATCTCCCATAGATTTACAGGTTTTTAGGAATATACGATCTCCCTATGTAACACATCTTTCTTATACGCATAGTTTTTCGATTTTACGGGTTTTTATGCACCAACTTTTGCACAACGATAAGAAACTTTTTTTCTATGAGAATTCTAGGATTTTATTTTATATTCTTCCACTGCACATGTGATATTGTCCCAGATTTTTCAACAATGGTATCAAAGCTAGATTGCTCGTGCACAAGATTGGCTTTTAAAATAAGTGTGTTGTGTTCAATCATGTTGAAATTGTTTTGCGTGATTGCTACGATTTTTTTGTCGTAGATTATAAATCTATGGTGCAACTTTTTCTCTATTATAAGGTGTTCTACAAAGAGCTTTTGATGTTAAGAAAGTCGACACAAAAGGGGAGAAAAAGGGTAGCAACTGTTGCTACCCTTCACCATGGTCGAAGGCTGCTTGCAAAGGAACTCTTGGCCATGGGCATGGCAGCCCTTGCAGCCAAGTTTCCTGGCTACAAGGGGTGCCCCTGGCGGCCAAGGTTCCTGGCTATAGGGGTTGCCCTGGTGGCCAAGACTCTTGGCCGCATGAGGCACACAAGCGGCCAAATTTCCTAATCTCCCATGGCAGCCCTATGGCCACAATTTCTGGGCTGCAAGGGACTCCTTGGTGGCTAGGGTTTCCTAGCCACACAAGGCAGTCCAATGGCTTAGGATTCCGGGGCACCCTACGGTAGGGTTCCCAAAATACTACAGAATAATTAATTAAATAATTTAATTTATTATTATAATTATTATCTAGTAGTCCTATATGGTGATGATATGTACATGTGATGTATAATGTGGATGGATGATCATGGACCATGTGATGTATGTGTACATGTGATGTGATTATTATTATTATTATTATTGGGCCTGCGAGCCTCTAATTTTATTCTCGATTATTGTTGGGCCTGTGTGCCTATGATTAAGTTGTAATTACATAAGGAGGCACAACGGGAGCATGGAGAAGATAGCGGAACCCATGACGTCGAGACGGACGATCACGACGCATGGAGATGCGTCGAGATGTCGACGGAACTGATGAGGATGAGATAGACAATCATAGGGCATGGAGGTACGCCACTGCACATATAGATCTTGATGTGAGTGATTAGGCCCACTAACTTAAGCCTGATCATATTAGGGGTGTGGTCCATGATCATCTGGTGTGATTGATCATGTTAATGCTGTGATTGTTCTATACACTTACTATATATATATATATATATATATATCTATATATATATATCTATATATATATATAATATATATATATATCTATATATATATATATATCTATATATATATATATCTATATATATATATATATATCTATATATATATATCTATATATATATATATATCTATATATATATATATCTATATATATATATCTATATATATATATCTATATATATATATATTATATATATATATAATATATATATATATCTATATATATATATCTATATATATATATCTATATATATATATCTATATATATATATATATATCTATATATATATATAATATATATATATATATATCTATATATATATATCTATATATATATATCTATATATATATATCTATATATATATATAATATATATATATATCTATATATATATATATCTATATATATATATCTATATATATATATTATATATATATATCTATATATATATATCTATATATATATATCTATATATATATATCTATATATATATATCTATATATATATATATATATATATATATATATATATGCATGTGATGTAGATATATATTAAATATGTATGTATGTGACACGTCATATTAGGAAAGCAAAACAAAATCCTCTTTCTCAATAATATTAAGTCGGTAAATGTGAGGCAATTAGATTGATTCACATGGCCTTTCATCGTTATAGGAAGAAATTGATTCCCGATGTAGGTTGAGTTGGTCAAATCCCTTAAGGCTCACCTATATTATGATTTGAGATTTTGCCTAAGACATAGAGATGTCACCGATGACTTGAGGACATAGTATGCTTGAAGTCCCTTGAGAGCATACCATCGAGTCAAACTCATCTTGTAATGATGGTGATGACTTAACTGGATATCATGGTTGGTCAAGTCATTTGAGACCATGATGGTTCGGATGCCAAATAGGACAGGAGTCATAAGGAGTTATGATCAGCAAGAGTTGTCTACCTTTTGGGCTTAGCATAATTAGTCGAGTCTCTCGATGTTACGTTGAGACACTAATTGGATCCCGATCCCCATTAGAGATCCACCGAAGATCTCCAATTTATCTACCGGAGGGAGTTATGTGTTTCATGAGAAAATAGTGGGAATAGAATAAGATCGAAGATCATATCATAGTTGTTTACCTTTTGCAAAGTCTACATGATATTTATTTCTGCTACATGTTGTTTTTTCAAAAAATAACACTTTCAAATCCCTTACGTGGCATACTTGATATCAACCGTCTCACTGGTCCAAACTACATGGATTGGCTATGCCACCTAAAAATCATTCTTGTGATAGAGAAAATCATGTACATCCTTAATATAGTGATATTTATGCCCAAGGAAGGGGCAAGCAAGGATGAGATTGCTCACTACGTGAAGTACATAGATTACTTCACTCTTGCTTAGTATTACATGTTGGGCTCCATGACTCCCAAGTTACAAAGACAACATAGAAAAATGGATGCTATATATATTCTCCTATATGTTCGTAAACTATTTGAGGAACAGAGGACTCAATGATATGTGATATCAAAGAGTCTCTTCCACGCTAGGATGACTGAGAGGACACCGGTTCAGAACCATATCCTAAGGATAATTGAGTGGATAAAGAAACTAAAAATGGTTCTAGAAAAAAACCTATGTGTGAATCTTATACTTCAATCTCTACTGAAATTGTTTTCATGGTTTATAATAAATTTTAATATAAACAAACTTGAGGTGACTCTCCCTGAGCCCCTCAATATGTTGAGGGAGGTAGAGAGCACTATCAAGAAAGAGAAGCTACTTCTCTATACTTATAAGACTAGAAAGAAAAGGAAGGTAGAAAATGTTGGGAAATATGGGGTGACATTACATGCACAACGGAAGAACAGAAAACAAAATCCCAAAATTCCCACTGAAAAAGGTTTCTTATCATCATGCAAAAGTTAGTGCGCAAAAACTTGCAAACCGAAAAATTATATATAAGAAAATTACCTAGGGAGATCGTATATCCATAAATTCCTGTAGATATGTGGGATTAGATGAAGGAGTTCAAAAGCCCTCATCTTTAGTGGTAATCCACACGGTAGGGGCTGCGAAGACGCTTCTCAAATCGTTACCTAAAACACTTGCGTGCACCACGCAATCAAGAAAGGGCTGCCCCCTCTTGTTGTCCACACACCCCAAATAGGGGCTACAGTATGAGGAGGAGAGAGAGAGAGTGGAATAGAAGGTGGTAGCCAAAAGAACCTAGCCCATGGCCCTTTGGTTCCCTTCTATTTATAGAGGCCCTTTGCCAACTTAATCCTAATGGATCCTGTCATATTGGGCACTAGATCTTCATCCAACTATCCAAGCCTCTTAGATTAGTGGGTCTCTACTCAATAATCTCTTATTCGCTCTTATTGGATCATATCCATAGGATCCAATAATTCAGGGGCTTATTGGATATCCAATAATATAAGGGTTCTAATAGATATCTAATATATGAATCTCTACTTATCGCAATACCTACCATATGTGTGTGACCCTCTAAGCCCAATATTGAGCTAGCCATGAGTCATACTCGTCAGAACTCCTTCTAACTCAGTGAATTATTATCTCTATAGTAATTCACTCGACTCATCGACTACGAACGTACTAGGGCACTACATTATAGTCCCCAGATGATACAAGGGAATCCAATCCATTGGACATGTCTATCTTTAGTTACCATGTATATATAGTCCCTCATCCATCTAATATCTCAAATATCGTATATCATGTATGGTGCTGTCAAGTCCACACAATTTCTACTCGAGTCTCACTCTAATCGGATTCTCCTAAAGAACTCTTTCTCTCTCAATCCGAATGATCCTGGTCAAGAATTTATTTGAGAAAAAACACATGAAATATTTTTCTCATAATACTTAGATAAGATAATCCTCTATCGACACTCAATAGCCCTTGTAAGGTTGGCTACCCCTCTCGATGACTAGTTGTGCTAGATTTGGACTTTCCAGGCCTACAAGTACGGTATCAAAGAGTGAAGTACTCATATAGGACATCTTTGGTGTCTCAAGTCTAAGAACTAAATACACCACTAGGACTACAGAATCGTTGTCTAACAATAAGACACCATCATCCATCCAATATTCCGTGAGCAGATCAATCAGTGAACTCATTCTCCAATGAGCACCTGCACTGTATCCCTAGTATCCTTACACAAACAGCTATGAGACCAAGTGTCTCCATCATATGGACATATATATAGTACACTAGTTTTTTCAATTATCTCGATGTCTCTCTCAAGTAACCTATGATTGGAATTATTTAGGATTTATGTTTAAACGCGAGTTGGTCTGATTATCGTGATCTCATCATAATCTGATTTCATTACATAGATCCATGAACATCACTATATATATATATATATATATATATATATATATATATATATATATATATATATATATATATATATATATATATTCATACAACAAGCAATATAAAGTGATCAAAAATTGAATAATATAATAAACAAAAAATGTGTATCATGTCATACGTGTCATCACTCATAT
The DNA here is from genome assembly GCA_004837865.1 of Musa balbisiana. Classification (NCBI taxonomy): domain Eukaryota; kingdom Viridiplantae; phylum Streptophyta; class Magnoliopsida; order Zingiberales; family Musaceae; genus Musa; species Musa balbisiana. Next base: position 14,789,540 of record CM017196.1, on the reverse strand, counting down.
AATTGGTTTGTAGGACACTTTTGACCAGCAATCTCCCACTTAACCTAAAGTCAATCACCTATGTGTCTGATCACCATTAGATTCCTATGACGCTCAACAAAAATATGAGATAATGGCTTTGTCAATGGATCTGTGATGTTATCTTTATTATATCAAGTTGACACTAAAAGGGGGGAGGGGGGGTGAATTAGTGCTTACAATAAAAATATTAATTTTAAAAAATTACATTCGATGAAAATTGATATCGAAAAAGAGTGGTTGACTTAGAGAAAGTGAACTAAGCAATTAACTTAGAAGGTAATAATAATGATAATGAAAAGAAGAATAGAAATTGCATACCCAATTTATAGTGGTTCAGTCGTCGTGACCTACATCCACTCCCGATTCCTCTTCACTCGAGGCCACCGGCTTCTACTACTGATCTTGTTTCCAATGGGTGAAGATTAACTACCCTTCCAACTTTTTTCTAATTTTCACAAGTTCAGGAGTTAACCTTTACAAGCCACTTACCCCTTTCTTAAACTAAAACTGAAACTTAGAGATAGAGGGGAATTCTCAAGGATTTACTATAGATTTTTCACACTATTTTTGTCTTAGTTCTTATCTCAACCAAGCAGGGATGAGTGAGGTATTTATAAGCCCCAAATGGATTCAAATTTGGAGCCAAAACGTCTCATCCTAGGTTTTCGGGGTATTGAAGGTACTACCACCTATCAGTCTAACACTAGGCGGTACCACCACCTGACAGAGCCTCGAAGACTGGTCTCTGGTGGTACCACTACCTGGCAGCATTAACTATCAATGGTACCATCGTCCAGTCTAGGCAGTGCCACCACCCAGACCACCTGAGAGGCTGAGCTTCAGACAATGCCACCGCTTGGGCCAACTAAGGGTTACTGAATGAGCCTTCCACTTAGCCCAAAATAACCCCAATTCAAGCCTAGTTGGCCCCTAATTGAGTTAGCATAATTACATTCTAAGCCAACCCAATTAGAATTAAAACTACTTCGATCTAGACAATTATTACAAAGTATTAATCACATGTTATTTGACATGTCATTGGTTCATCCGACGCTTCGTCCGACCCTTCGGTGCATTGTCCTCTCCTTCGGTATATTATCTAATTAGTATATTGTTTTCCCGCAACATCTAATCTCCTTGGCGCAATGTCCGATCTTCTTAGCTCGATGCCCGAACTCATGGCACGAAGCCTTCTGCCAACACATCGACCGATCTTTCGGCTCAACATCCAATCTTCTGACATGTTCCACTTCGACCCAACATTGATTCTTCCTGCTTTAATCAAATTATCTCTCCATGATCGAAGTTAGAACTAGTGCAATATGATAACACTATAAAATACCTATAAAATATGATAACACTAGTGTAATATGTTTAACAAAGAATCTCATTCAACATTCTAGAACTAAACATATTGATATTATATATCATTTTATAAGAGATCATATTAATAACCATGATATATCTCTAGAATTTATTGATACAAAATATCAATTAGCTGATATTTTTATAAAACCTTTAAATGAGGAATAATTTGATTTTTTTTAGAAGAGAATTAGGCATGTTAAATCTTCTGAATGCATAAATTCCTTTATATATTTTTTAAATTTCTCAATTTTTCGTAACTTGAGTTTTTTTTTTAAATCAAGATCATTTTCTTCGTTCCTTCTTCTCGCAATTCACTAAAGAAGAGTTTTTATATACTTTAAGTATACTTGATCTTTTATGCAATAATCAATTTATATGAATCCTTCTTCCTTCTATTTACAAGAATAGGGATTTGATTCATAAATTTCTAGTATGCACATTTTGATATTTTATGATGAATCCTTTCTCTTTGTGAAAGTAAAAGCTTTATTCAATGAAACTTACGTTTTCATGGATTTGATTCGGTTCATGGATTTGATTTGGTTCAAATCCTTTCATTGATTTAGTTCTTATAACTTGATTTTTTTTGTGATGAATGAATTCCTCCCTTCTTCTTCTTTCTCTTCTTTTTACTTTTATGACAAAAGGAAGAAAGAAACTTGCGCATCTCAAAAAGAACCAAAATGTGCTTGTACGTCTAAAGCTAGCATTACGTCTAAAGCTAAAATATTAGATTGCCCATTTCAAAAAGTAAAATTAGTTATCATGCAAAGCTTTTGCTTAACTTCTCATTTCACAAATTTGCTAGCATACATAAATTGGTGTAAAACTTACTTGAATAGTTTAAAATACTTACATAAATTATTGAATGATTCTCCTTTTTATTGATGACAAAGGGGCAGAAATGGTTAATGTTTGGAATCATGCTAAAATGATGTTGAATGTGGTATCATGCATGAAGTGATAAATAGTTAAAAAATTCTTTAGTATCATGTAGGTTATGCCCAAAGTAATTTATTATAATGCATGAAGTGATGAAATTGTGCATGTTATACTTTGATGACTTGAAACTATAATGATGCACAATGTATGAAATTACATTTGATCACTATGATCGAAATTATTTCACTTGAATTCAAAGGCTATGATTCTTTTTGAATTCAAGTTTGCCTTATCTCAATATGGTATATAGATAGGGGGAGTTAAGGTTAACTCCGTCATTAATTGATTGTCATCATCAAAAAGGGAGAGATTATTGAATCTCTGATTTTGATGATGAAATCAATTGGTGATTTAAATGATTTAATCCATGTGTTGAGATAAGTGATGCAAAACTAACTACAATTGTGATAAATGCAAAATTATTAAAAAAGAATCGAAGTTGGGCCGGAGTCAATGATCGGACATCAGGCCGGATGAATCAGGGGATACACCAAAGGATCGGACAATGTAGTGAAACTTACCGAAAGTTCGTCAGAAGTTCATTGAAAGCTCGCCGGAAGTTCGCAGGGAGTTCGCCGAAAGCTCACCGGAAGATCATTGGGAATTTGTCGAAAGTTCACCGAGAGTTCAGTTGAACAATTGATGTGTCGAACAATTTAGATTACTTGTATCGTAATTATTTTAACCTTAACTATCGTAGTTAAGACTTTAATTTAAGTTAGTTTTAGGAGAAATCCAACTAACTCAATTGTGGGGCATTTAGGCCCAAAACATGGCTGAATTGGGCCAATTTGATAGCTCATTCAACCACTTAGAGCCATGTCAGGTGGTAGCATCGCCCAAATTGGGCGGTGGTACCGTTTGAGGCTCGGCCTCCCAGTGGTACCGTTAGTAGTTAATGTTGTCAAATGTTGGTACCGTTAGAACCCGGTCTCCAAGACCCTATCAAGTAGTCGTATCGCCCAAATTAGGCAGTGGTACCATCTAGTGTCAGTTTACAAGCGGTGGTACCACCAGTACCCAAAAAATCCGGGATGAGATACTTTTTGACTCTATTTTTGAAGCCATTGGGGCCTATAAATGCCCCACTATTTCCTACATGAAAGAACAACAAAAGTGTGAACAAAAATCCTTAGATTTTGGGTTGTAAAATTGCTAGGTGTCCTCCTCCCTTTCTAGTTTTGTGATCATTCAAGAGATGTGTAAGGCTTGTAAAGGTTGTCTCCTAAATCTGTAAAAAGGAAAAAGTGTTGTAAGAGGGTGGTTGGTCTTCGCCCATTAAAGGAAGATTGTTAGTGGATGCCAGTGACCTCAACGGAGGAGGAGTCGGGAGTGGACATAGGTCACAACGACCGAACCACTATAAATCAGGTGTGCTTTCTTTATGTGTCAGTTCTTTCATGCTTTTCATTCTCATTACTCGCTAATTTGCTTGCTCACTACCCTTAATCACTTACAAACATTTTCAAGTTTAAACGCTTTTTTGGATACAAGCTTTATTGAATGAATCTTTAAATCGACGTTATTTTTATCGAAAGTACTAATTCGCCCCCCCCCCCAAAAAAAAAAAAAAACCCCAATTGCCGACTTGATCCTAATATTTGTTTGGCATAAAAGACAAAGGAATACTTGTATGAAATAAATCATATAAATTGAAATGAAAAAAAATGAATGCATTATTCTTGAAAATGTCTATGCCTAAAATCTTATCGAGTTTTCAATAAGAGATTAATTAATCTATTTATGTCATTTTAAATCTCTTGAAAGTGATTTTGATGATTTGATGATTTGAATTTGAATGAGTTTTATCTATATCATGATCTTGAATTCTCGAAACGAAATTATAACTTGATATTTTCTTTATATGAATCAAGATCCCCTATTCTTTATTCTCATAAGACTCTTGCATTTTATTAAAGAGAATACTTATCCAAATGAAGTATGATTTTTATCTTGATTTCTCAGTTTTTAATGACTTCATTTTTCATTAGAATCAAGATTATTTATTATGATTCTTCCTTTTGATATTCACTAAAAATGTTATTTCTTTTAATCATGATCCTTCTCTTGATTTCTCGATATTCTTGAAATTCTCTATGATGTTTTTATTTAAAAGGAGATTTATACAAATTATAATCTTCATTTCTCAACTTGAGATTCATTATGACTCCTTTGTATTGATCATCAAATTGATCTCTTATGTTTTGAAGTTTTTCTTTATAATACAAAAGACTGATGATCTTTCATGACTCCTTTGTATTGTTCTTTCATGATCCTTGATATCTTTCATGTATTGAATCATTGATGTAAAAAAGGGAGAAAAATTATACTATTGTATTCTTTCCTTCTCTATGAAAATAACAAAGGGGGAGAAAGTCTTGCTAGCTTGCACATCGTAAAAAAAAGAAAAATTGCTAGCTTGCACATTACAAAAGGAAGCAAAAATTACTATCTTACCCATCTCAAGAAGCAAAGAATTGCTAAACTTGCACATCTCTAAAACTTGCTAGCTTGAATATTCAAAATTGGCTATCTTACTAGCTTATATGTTTCAAAAACTTGCTAGCTATACTTCTCTTTTTTGTTAATGATAAAGGAGAAGAAGATATGATGATGATTATGCATGGTATAATGAAATTTTATTATGTACGATGGTTGGATTCAATATTTGAACTTATGATATAAGTAATGATATGATGCATTACATATAATTCATGATTGAAATTTTGGCATATTGATAGGGGGAGTTTAGTTTAAACTCTGTCATCAATTGATTATCATCATCAAAAAGGGGGAGATTGTTGAATCTCAAATTTTGATGATGAAATCAATTGATGAGTTTATGATCTAATTTGCATTTTGAGTGATGTAGGACTAACTTCGATCAGAAAAAATAAATCAATTAAAGCAGAAAGAATCGGACATTAGGCCGGAGTGAACATTCAAGAAGATTAGACATCGACCGGATGATTGATCGGCTTGCCAGCAGCATTACTTCTTGTCATGAGTTCGGGTATTGGGCTGAAGGATCAGACATTGTGCCAAGAAGATCGAATGTTACGGAGGTCAATATACCAATTAGGCAATATGCAAAAAAAAAGGACAATATGCCAAAGGGTTGGACGAAGCACCGGATAAACTAATGACATGTCGGACAACAAAGGATTCAAGCTTTGTAATAATTTGTCTAGATCGAAGTAGTTTAGAGGGCTAATTGAGTTTGTTTTGGGTGTAACCATGCTAACTCAATTAAGGGCCTATTGGGCTTGAGTTGGGACTATTTTGGGCCTAGTAGAAAGTCATTCAATGACTTAAGGATAGGTGGAACTATCCATGACCTGGAAAGTCAAAAGCACACTTTTCCAAGCTATTAGGCAGTGGTACCGCCTAAACATAGTCTTCCAGACTATGTCAGGTGGTGGTACCGCAAGACTAGACAGTGGTACCACCCAGCACAGGCGGTGGTACCACTAGGACCTAGGAAACCCAAGATAAGACATTTTTTACATCCATTTTTAAAGTCATTTGGGGTCTATAAATATCCCAGCTACTCCTACTTAAAAGAGCATGAAATTGAATAGAAAAGAGGGAAAATATACTTGAGAAAAAAGTGTTATAATCTCTATAAAGTTAGTGAGTCTCTTCCTCCTAGAGTTAAAAGGTTTCTAAGGAAGAGTGAGGTCTAAAAGAGAAAAGTATAAAGTTTCTCTCCTAAGCCTGTGAAAAGGAGAAAGAGTTGTAAAGGTAGTTAATCTTCGCCCATTAGAAAGAAGATCGATAGTGAAGAGAAATCGGGAGTGGACATAGGTTGGGATAATCGAACTGCTATAAAATATTATTTGCATTTACTTTATGCTTTTCATTTACATTGCAAACTAATTTCTTACTCTCACTATGCTCATTACGCTTTCGTACATTTTTAAGTTAAACATTTTTGCAATACAACTTTATCGAACGAAATTTTTGAATCGTCGAAAGATTTACGAAAGTACTAATTCAAACCCCGCGCCCCTCTTAGTGTCAATTTTCATCCTAACACTACTAACTTATGTAGGGAAATTTATGGGATGACATCACATACACAGCGAAAGAACATAAAAACAAAACCCTCAAATTTTTCAAAGAAGTATTCATCGTCATGCGAAAATTAGTGCACAAAATCCATGAAACTTAAAAACCACATGTGAGATAAATTGTGTTACCTAGGGAGATCGTATATCCTGGAATCCCTATAGATCTATATGAGAGAATGAAGGAAGTCAAGCGCCCTCATCTCTAGTAGTGATCCACACAGTAGAGTTATGGCAACGCTCCTAAAATCTCCAAGCCTACTAACCTAAGGAGGAGAAGGGGAGAGAAGAATAGGAGATGACAACCAAGAGAGGCTCTAGCCTATGGGCTTTTAGTTCCCTCCTATTTATAGAGGTCTCTTGTCAACTTACCCTAATGGATCCTACCCTATTGGGTATTGGATCTCCATTTAACAACTCAAGCCTATTATATGAGTAGATCTTTATCCAATAATCTCTCATTGGTTCTTATTGGATCTCATCCATAGGATCTAATAATTCAAAGGCTTATTGGATATCCAATAAGATAGGGCTCTAATAAATATCTCATATTCGAACCTCTACTAGTCGTAGTGTCTATCATATATGTATGACCCTCTAGGCCCAATATCAAGTTAGTCATGAGTTATGCCTGTCAGAACTCATTCTGGCTCAGTAAATTATTATCTCCATAGTAATTCACTCAACTCATCTATTGTTGACGTACTAGGTCGTAGTCTCTAAACAATACAAGAGAATTCAACCCATTAGACATGTATGTCCTCAGTTATAGTATACCTATAGTCCCTCATCCATCTAATATCTCAAAGACCATATATCAAGTATAATGCTATCAGACTCATACGGTTTCTACTTGAGTTTTACTCTAATCGGATTCTCACATAGAACTCTTTCTCTCTCAATCTGAATGACCCTAGCTAGGGATTTGTCTGAGCAAGAATACATGGGATATTCCTCTCATGACACCAAGAGCGGATGATCCTCTATCGACACTCAATAGCCCTCGTAAGGTTGATTGTCACTTTCGATGACCAGTTGTGTTAGATCTAGAACATCAAAATATATAAGTTCGGTATTAGAGAGTGGAGCACTCATACAGGACATCCTTGGTGTCTCAAGTCTAAGGACCAGGTACACCACTAAGACAACGGAATCGTTGTCTAACAATGAGGTATCATTAACCATCCAGCATTCCGTAAGCGAATCAATCAGTAAACTCATTCTCCAATGAGCACCTACACTATATACCTAGTGTCCGCACACAAGCAGCTATGAGACCAATTGCATCTATCATATGGATGGATATACAGCACACTAGTCTGTCCGGTTATCTCGATGTCCCTCTCGAGTAGCTTATGACCAGGATTATTGATTTGTATTTAAAGGCGAATCGGTCTCATTATCGTAATCTCATCATGATCTGATTCCCATTACACAGATCCATGGACATCATAATATATTCATACATAGACACAACAAGCAATATAAAGTAATAAAATATCAAATAATAATAATAAGCAAAAAGACTGCGTGTTAAGTCACACATGTCATCACTCACGTGATTGGCTTGCAAGACACCTATGACTAGCAACACAATTAGGGGCCAATTAGGCCTAAGTTAGGACCATTTTGGGCCAAATGGAATGCCCATTCGATCACCTATAGAAGGATCAAGTGGTGTCACCGCTAGTCTGGGTGATGGTACTACCCAGACATAATCTCCCAAACTATTAGGTGGTGGTACCGCCTAGATACAATCTCCCAGACTATGTCAAATGGTGGTACCATCAGACTAGGCAGTGGTACCGCCTAGTGTCAATGTTAGTGTCAGACTGACAAGCGATGGTATCGCCCAGTACTAGCGATGGTACCACTAGTACCCGGAAAACCCACGATAAGACCGTTTTGGCTCCAAATTTGAATCCATTTGGGATCTATAAATACCCCACTCATCCCTACTCGGTTTATATAAAAACTGAGAACAAAAACTTAAGAAAATACTATTATAATCTTGTGAGAATTCTCCTCCTCTTCTCTAAGTTTAATTTCAATTTAAGGAAGGGGTGAGAGACTTGTAAAGGTTATCTCCTAAACTTGTGAAAAGGAGAAAATGGTTGTAAGAGGGTAGTTGATCTTTGCCCATTGAAAGAGGAGGAATCGGGAGTGGACGTAGGTCACGACAACCAAACCACTACAAATCCGGTGTGCCCTTTTTTCTTCTTTGCTATTTATCTTTATTGCTTACTTATTTTGTTGCTCACTCTACCTTGCACCTACTTTAAGTCAAGCACACTCAATATTGGTTTTCATTGAATGAGTTTTTATTAAATCAAAGAAAGTTTATCAAAAGCACTAATCACTAATTCACCCTCCCCCCCCCCCCCCCCCCCTTTTAGTGTTGATTCGGTCCTAACATACTGCAATAGAGGCAGCAAAGGAGAGACTCTAGATGAAAAAGTTCATCATAGATCTATGAGTCGTGCTAAGCAACAAGAAGTCGATTCTCTTATATTGTGATAACAATGGGATGATTGCTCATGCGAAGGAACCCAGGTCTCATTAGAAGTCTAAGCACGTTCTGAGGAGGTACCACTTGATTAGAGAGATCGTGACCCGAGGAGATGTAGCAGTGAAAAGAGTTACATCTGAAGATAACATTGCAGATCCACTGATAAAGTCGTTATCTCATATTGTCTTTAAGTGTCATAGGGCTTTAATGGGGATTAGACATATATGTGATTGACTTTAGATTAACTGGGAGATTGCTAGTCAAAGGTGCCCTGCAAACAAATCACATAAGTAATGGCACGTGTGAAATGACACGCATTGTTTTTACATATTATATTTTGGTATTTTATCACTTTATATTACTTGTTGCATGAATATACATATACATATATGTATATACATATACAAATATGTATATACATATACAAATATGTATATGTATATATATGTATATAAACATATACATATATGTATATATACATATACATATATATATATGTATATATACATATACATATACATATACATATATATACATATACATATACATATACATATACATATATGTATATATATATATATATATATATATATATATATATATTGTAATATCTATGTATTTGTGTAATGGGAATCGAATCATGATGAGATCACGATAATGAGACTGATTTGTCTTTAAATACAAACCCTAAACAATCCTAGTTATAGGTTACTCAAGAGAGAAATCGAGATAACAGGACAGATTGGTGTACTATATACCTGTACATATGATGAAGGCAGTTAGTTTCATAGCTGCTCGTGTAGAGATACTAGAGATACAGTGCATGTGCTCATTGGAGAATGAGTTCATTGATTGATTCACTCATGGAATACTAGATGATTTATAATATCTTATTATCAAGTAACAATTTTATAATGCCAATGGTGTATTTGGTCCTTAGACTTGAGACACCAAGGATGTCCGAGGGCTATTGAGTATTGATAGAGGATCATTCGCTCTTAGTGTCATAAGAGAAATATTCTATATATTCTTGCTCAAACAAATCCCTAGCTATGGTTATTTAGATTGAGAGAGAAATAGTTCTCTAGGAGAATCTGATTAGAGCAAGACTCGAGTACAAACCGTATGGGCTTGATAGCACCATACTCGGTATACGATCTTTGGGGTATTAGATGAATGAGAGACTACAGATATATGACAACTAAGGATAGACATATTCAATAGATTGGGTTCCCCTATATCATTTGGGGATTACGGTGTAGTGGCTTAGTACGTCCGTAGTTAATAAGTCGAGTAAATTATTATAGAGATAATAATTCACTGAGTCAAAAGGAGTTCTAACAAGTATGACTCATTGCCAACTCGATATTGGGCCTATATGGTCACACACATATGATAGGTGTTGCGACTAATAGAGGTTCATATACGAGATATCTACTAGAACCCGTATCTTTTAGAATATCCAATAAGCCCCTAAATTATTGGATCCTATGGATGAGATCCAATAAGAGCCAATAAGAGATTATTAGGTAGAGACCCACTAATCTAGGAGGTTTGAGTAGTTAGATTGAGATCCAGTACCCAATATGACATGATCCATTAGGGTTAAGTTGATAGGAGGCCTCTATAAATAAGAGAGAATCAAAGGGCCATGGGCTAGGTTCTTTTTGATTGCCATCTCATATTCTTCTCTCTCCCTCTTCTTCTCATATTGTAGCCCCTATTTGGGCATGTGGACAACAAGAAGGGGCAGTCCCTTCTTAATTGTGTGGTGCACGCGAGGAAGAGTTTTAGGCAACGATTTGAGGAGCATCTTCGTAGCCCCTACCATGTGGATCACTGTTAGATAGGAGGACAATTGACTTCCTTCATTCTCTCCCATAGATCTACAGGTTTTCAAGGATATACGATCTCCCTAGGTAGCACATCTTTCTTATACGCGTAGTTTTTCGGTTTTATGAGTTTTTACGCGTCAACTTTTGCACAACTATGAAAAACCTTTTTTTCTATGGAATTCTGAGATTTTGTTTTCTGTTCTTCTACTACGCATATGATGTCACCCCAGATTTTTCAATACAAACTATGGTAAAAATAAAAGCTTACAATACAAACTATGGTAAAAATGAGAGCTTACAATACTTCACTAGCTTAAGAATGGATGCTCCATTACCTAAGCCT